>LR778268.1:3738113-3801797 GCA_902810595.1 Coregonus sp. 'balchen' | reverse complement strand
CATTATGCACCTAGGCCAGTTATATATGGCCATTAACCACAGAGGGCCAGTTATACACACATAGGGCCAGTTATACACACAAAGGGTCAGTTATGCACACATAGGGCCAGTTATGCACACATAGGGCCAGTTAGACACACATTGGGCCAGTTATACACACATAGGGCCAGTTATGCACACATAGGGCCAGTTATACACACATAGGGCCAGTTATACACACATAGGGCCAGTTATATATAGGGCCAGTTATACACACATAGGGCCAGTTATACACACATAGGGCCAGTTATACACACATAGGGCCAGTTATATATAGGGCCAGTTAGACACACATAGGGCCAGTTATACACACATAGGGCCAGTTATATATAGTACATTACATTATATGGCCAGTTATACACACATAGGGCCAGTTATACACACATAGGGCCAGTTATACACACATAGGGCCAGTTATACACACATAGGGCCAGTTATGCACACATAGGGCCAGTTACAGTGGGGAAAAAAAGTATTTAGTCAGCCACCAATTGTGCAAGTTCTCCCACTTAAAAAGATGAGAGAGGCCTGTAATTTTCATCATAGGTACACGTCAACTATGACAGACAAAATGAGGGAAATAAATCCAGAAAATCACATTGTAGGATTTTTAATGAATTTATTTGCAAATTATGGTGGAAAATAAGTATTTGGTCAATAACAAAAGTTTCTCAATACTTTGTTATATACAGTGGGGAAAAAAAGTATTTAGTCAGCCACCAATTGTGCAAGTTCTCCCACTTAAAAAGATGAGAGAGGCCTGTAATTTTCATCATAGGTACACGTCAACTATGACAGACAAAATGAGAAAAAAAAATCCAGAAAATCACATTGTAGGATTTTTAATGAATTTATTGGCATATGATGGTGGAAAATAAGTATTTGGTCAATAACAAACGTTTCTCAATACTTTGTTATATACCCTTTGTTGGCAATGACACAGGTCAAACGTTTTCTGTAAGTCTTCACAAGGTTTTCACACACTGTTGCTGGTATTTTGGCAAATTCCTCCATGCAGATCTCCTCTAGAGCAGTGATGTTTTGGGGCTGTCGCTGGGCAACACAGACTTTCAACTCCCTCCAAAGATTTTCTATGGGGTTGAGATCTGGAGACTGGCTAGGCCACTCCAGGACCTTGAAATGCTTCTTACGAAGCCACTCCTTCGTTGCCCGGGCGGTGTGTTTGCGATCATTGTCATGCTGAAAGACCCAGCCACGTTTCATCTTCAATGCCCTTGCTTATGGAAGGAGGTTTTCACTCAAAATCTCACGATACATGGCCCCATTCATTCTTTCCTTTACACGGATCAGTCGTCCTGGTCCCTTTGCAGAAAAACAGCCCCAAAGCATGATGTTTCCACCCCCATGCTTCACAGTAGGTATGGTTTTCTTTGGATGCAACTCAGCATTCTTTGTCCTCCAAACACGACGAGTTGAGTTTTTACCAAAAAGTTCTATTTTGGTTTCATCTGACCATATGATATTCTCCCAATCCTCTTCTGGATCATCCAAATGCACTCTAGCAAACATAGTTGACGTGTACCTATGATGAAAATTACAGGCCTCTCTCATCTTTTTAAGTGGACGAACTTGCACAATTGGTGGCTGACTAAATACTTTTTTTCCCCACTGTATATTGTCACCTGCATCAGAATCCTATTGGAATCCTATTGGACTACATTTTTCCTATTGGAACTTTTTTTCATAATTCAACCCAATAAATTATAGATTGTTGTCATCAGTTCCAAGTACAACACCATTAATTACAACATGTTCAGTGATCGGAAACAACAGTTCTAGATTAATTTATGTTTTATTCGTCTTTAATAAAACCTGTCCCTTTAAGAGTGACTGATGAAGTCACAGCTAGCGCAGGCATGCCGTGTTAATTAAATACCAAGTTCAGCTCGCCACCTGTGGCTGTGCATAGAATCTCTGGTTTTCTAACATTATTATTCTAAGTGTTTTATCCTTCACTGTGCGTGAGTGCAAGAACTGTGGGTAAAGTATTTGTTTGCTTATGTTTCCTGATGAAGTTGTCATGTTGTTTTAGTCATATTCCCGTCATTGTGCAGCATTTTATGCACTTGTTTTTTTTGCTAGCTAAGAAACTACTGTTAGCCACATTTTGCCGTCAGCTGACTAGCTAGCTAGCTAGCTACAGTTGAAGTCGGAAGTTTACACACACTTAGGTTGGAGTCATTAAAACTAGTTTTTCAAGCACTGAACACATTTCTTGTTAACAAACTATAGTTTTGGCAAGTCGGTTAGGACATCTACTTTTTGCATGACACAAGTAATTTTTCCAACAATTGTTTTATGGACAGATTATTTCACTTTTAATTCACTGTATCACAATTCTAGTGGGTCAGAAGTTTACATACAATAAGTTGACTGTGCCTTTAAACAGCGTCGAAAATTCCAGAAAATTATGTCATGGCTTTAGAAGCTTCTGATAGGCTAATTGACATCATTTGAGTCAATTGGAGGTGTACCTGTGGATGTATTTCAATGCCTACCTTTAAACTCGGTGCCTCTTTGCTTGACATCATGGGAAAATCAAAAGAAATCAGCCAAGACCACAGCAATTTCCAAACGCCTGAAGGTACCAAGTTCATCTGTACAAACAATAGTACGCAAGTATAAACACCATGGGACCACGCAGCCGTCATTCCGCTCAGGAAAGAAACGTGTTCTGTCTCCTAGAGATGAATGTACTTTGGTGTGAAAAGTGCAAATCAATCCCAGAACAACAGCAAATGACCTTGTAAAGATGCTGGAGGAAACAGGTTCAAAAGTATCTATATCCACAGTAAGACGAGTCCTATATCGCCATAACCTGAAAGGCCGCTCAGCAAGGAAGAAGCCACTGCTCCAAAACCGCCATTAAAAAAGACAGACTACGGTTTGCAACTGCACATGGGGACAAAGATCTTACTTTTTGGAGAAATGTCCTCTTGTCTGAAGCAAAATCTCAAGACATCAGTCAGGAAGTTAAAGCTTGGTCGCAAATGGGTCTTCCAAATGGACAATGAACCCAAGCATACTTCCAAAGTTGTGGCAAAATGGCTTAAGGACAACAAAGTCAATGAATTGGAGTGGCCATCACAAAGCCCTGACCTCAATCCTGTAGAAAATGTGTGGGCAGAACTGAAAAAGCGTGTGCGAGCAAGGAGGCCTACAAACCTGTCTCAGTTACACCAGCTCTGTTAGGAGGAATGTGCCAAAGTTCACCCAACTTATTGTGGGAAGCTTGTGGAAGGCTACCCGAAATGTTTGACCCAAGTTAAACAATTTAAAGGCAATGCTACCAAATACTAATTGAGTGTATGTAAACTTCTGACCCACTTGTTATGTGATGAAAGAAATAAAAACTGAAATATATCATTCTTTCTACTATTATTCGCACATTTCACAGTCTTAAGATAAAGTGGTGATCCTAACTGACCTAAAACAGGGAATTTTTACTAGGATTAAATGTCAGGAATGGTGAAAAACGGAGTTTAAATGTATTTGGCTAAGGTGTGTGTAAACTTCCGACTTCAACTGTAGCTACCTAGCTATAAACTACTGTTAGCCACATTTTGCCGTCAGCTGACTAGCTAGCTAACTACGTTGTAGCAATTTGTACCTAGACCAGGTACTACAGAGAGGTACTACACAGAGAGATTACACCTGTAGAGAGGTACTACACAGAGAGATTACACCTGTAGAGAGGTACTACACAGAGAGATTACACCTGTAGAGAGGTACTACACAGAGAGATTACACCTGTAGAGAGGTACTACACAGAGAGATTACACCTCTGGAGGTCTCTGTCTGTCTCGCCCTGAGCGTATAATGTGGTCCTCTGTAGCTCAATTGGTAGAGCACGGCGCTTGTAACGCCAGGGTAGTGGGTTCGATCCCCGGGACCACCCATACGTAAAAATGTATGTACACATGACTGTCAGTCGCTTTGGATAAAAGCGTCTGCTAAATGGCATATTATTATAATCAGCACACTGTGTACGTTCCAAATGGCTCCCGATACAGTGCACTTCTTTTGACCAGATAAGTAGTGCACTATATAAGGAATAGGGTGCCATTCTCTGGTCTAAAGTAGTGCACTATATAGGGAATAGGGTGCCATTCTCTGGTCTAAAGTAGTGCACTATATAGGCAATAGGGTGTCATTCTCTGGTCTAAAGTAGTGCACTTTATAGGGAATAGGGTGCCATTCTCTGGTCTAAAGTAGTGCACTATATAGGTAATAGGGTGCCATTCTCTGGTCTAAAGTAGTGCACTATATAGGGAATAGGGTGCCATTCTCTGGTCTAAAGTAGTGTACTATATAGGGAATAGGGTGCCATTCTCTGGTCTAAAGTAGTGTACTATATAGGGAATAGGGTGCCATTCTCTGGTCTAAAGTAGTGCACTATATAGGGAAAAGGGTTCCATTCTCTGGTCTAGAGTAGTGCACTATATAGGGAATAGGGTGCCATTCTCTGGTCTAAAGTAGTGCACTATATAGGGAATAGGGTGCCATTCTCTGGTCTAAAGTAGTGCAATATATAGGGAATAGGGTGCCATTCTCTGGTCTAAAGTAGTGTACTATATAGGGAATAGGGTGCCATTCTCTGGTCTAAAGTAGTGCACTATATAGGGAATAGGGTGCCATTTGGGACACATACCCCGACATGGAGCTATTAGTATGCTATTTTAAGATCCTGGAGCGTTCGCTAGCTGGCTCACTAGCTTTAGCATGCCGTTAGCATCGCTTTAGCATACCTGTCAGTGGGACAGAGGACCCTGGAGCGTTCGCTAGCTGGCTCACTAGCTTTAGCAGGCCTTTAGCATGACTGTCAGAGGGACAGAGGACCCTGGAGCATTCACTAGCTGTCTCACTAGCTTTAGCATGTCAGAGAGACAGAGGATCCTGGAGCATTTGCTAGCTTGCAAGCATGCTTTAGTCTGAATGAACAGCCTGCACCCAATGATAAAAAAAAAAAATAAGTTTTATTTAACCTTTATTTAACCAGGTAAGCCAGTTGAGAACAGGTTCTCATTTACAACTGCGACCTGGCCAAGATAAAGCAAAGTAGTGCAATAAAAACAACAGAGTTACATATGGGGTAAAAAAAAAACATAAAGTCAGAAATACAACAGAAAATATATATACAGTGTGTGCAAATGTAGCAAGTTATGGAGGTAAGGCAATAAATAGGCTATAGTGCAGAATAATTACAATAGTATTAACACTGGAATGCTAGATGTGCAAGAGATTATGTGCAAATAGAGATACTGGGGTGCAAAAGAGCAAAATAAATAACAATATAGGGATGAGGTAGTTGGGTGGGCTAATTTCGGATGGGCTGTGTACAGGTGCAGTGATCGGTAAGGTGCTCTGACAACTGATGCTTAAAGTTATTGAGGGAGATAAGAGTCTCCAGCTTCAGAGATTTTTGCAATTCGTTCCAGTCATTGGCAGCAGAGAACTGAAAGGAATGGCGGCCAAAGGAGGTGTTGGCTTTGGGAATGACCAGTGAGATATACCTGCTGGAGCGCAGACTACGGGTGGGTGCTGCTATGGTGACCAATGAGCTAAGATAAGGCGGGGATTTACCTAGCAGTGATTTATAGATGGCCTGGAGCCAGTGGGTTTGACGACGAACATGTAGTGAGGACCAGCCAACAAGAGCGTACAGGTCACAGTGGTGGGTAGTGTATGGGGCTTTGGAGACAAAACGGATGGCACTGTGATAGACTACATCCAATTTGCTGAGTAGAGTGTTGGAGGCTATTTTGTAAATTTAGCATGCCTGTCAGATGAACAGAAGACCCTGGAGTGTTCACTAGCTAGATCACTAGCTTTAGCATGCCTTCAGCATGCCTGCCAGAGGGACAGAGAACTCTGGAGCATTTGCTAGCTGTCTTACAAGCTTTAGCATGCCTTTAGCATTCCTTTCAGAGGGACAGAGGACCCTGGAGCGTTCACTAGCTGGCTCACTAGCTTTAAACTGCCTTTAGCATGCCTGTCAGAGGGACAGAGGACCCTGGAGCTTTGCTAGCTAGCTCACTAGCTTTAGCCTTTCAGATGGAAAGAGGACCCTGGAGTGTTCGCTAGCTGGTTCACTAGCTTTAGCATGCCTTTATTATGCCTGTCAGAGGAACAGAGGACCCTGGAGCGTTCGCTAGCTGGCTCACTAGCTTTAGCATGTCAGAGGTACAGAGGACCCTGGAGCGTTCACTAGCTGGCTCACTAGCTTTAGCCTGAGGGAGAGATGACTCTGGAGCGTTCACTAGCTAGCTCACTAGATTTAGCATGCCATTAGAATGCCTGTCACAGGGACAAAGGACCCTGGAGCATTCGCTAGCTGGGTCACTAGCTTTAGCCTGAGGGACAGAGGACCCTGGAGCGTTCACTAGCTGGCTCACTAGCTTTTGCCTGTCAGAGGGACAGAGGACTCTGGAGCATTCACTAGCTGGCTCACTAGCTTTAGCCTGTCAGAGGAACAGAGGACCCAGAAAATCCAGATTTGCTACTTTTCTTTTCTTTTCCCTAGGAAATGCCTCACTTTTCTCATGTCTCTGCACTCGTCTTTTGACAGGAGAGAGAGAGAGAGAGAGAGAGAGAGAGAGAGAAAGAGAGAGAGAGAGAGAGAGAGAGAGAGAGAGAGAGAGAGAGAGGGGTGACAGACATCGTCTATATCAGGGATGACAGATCGAGTCTGTTTTCCGCTAAAGAACATCGTAATTAATTGTTTTAAGGCCTTTTAGCCCACCACCATATGGCAGACCTTAGCATATATTTGACATTGTCTCACATGCTACGATGACAACTGAAACTGTGCAGCTCTAAGCCTTCCTCCTGCGTATTGTCGGCCTTTATGGGGCCGTTCAACAGGGAGGCCAGAGGGAGGGGCATGCTTTTCAATGGACAACCAGCGGCACAATGGACACGTCTCTCATCACTGTCTGGTTATTGATCAATATGAAAAGGAAAGGGCTACGGGCCTGGTGCCATGGGCCTGGTAACCCATCTTTCATATGAAAAGGAAAGGGCTATGGGCCTGGTGCCATGGGCCTGGTAACCCATCTTTCATATGAAAAGGAAAGGGCTATGGGCCTGGTGCCATGGGCCTGGTAACCCATCTTTCGTATGAAAAGGAAGAGGAAAAGGAACTGTGTCATGTGTCAGCATTATAGCCAGGATTCAAGACAGTCCAGAGCATTACGTCATCGTCTTTTACGACTTATTAGTAATATGAAATATCAGAGTTAAACCTTGCTTAGCGTTTGTGTTGTATATAGAAACCTTTCCCTGGTGTTATATACTGTGAGAACACATTGCTGCATATGACCTTGTTAACGTCTCCCCTCCATATTGTAATACAAAGGGCTGAGAATGTTGTCCAGGGTTTATCTCCTACACATCAGGGAATAGTCTGGGTGTATTCTCCATTTGAATGAAAGGAATGAAAAAAAACCACCGCTGATATTTAATACCGCAAGCAAACAAAACATTTTATACCCAGGAGCTGGGTTTTATTCAGGTATTGAATCGATTAACAATGCTTTTCTCTCCTATGGGTCTTTTTTTTTAATGCTACAAAAATATGTGGAGTTGCTGATTTACGCTAACTGAACGTATTCTACCACCTCTGGACTGACTGAACCTATTCTACCACCTCTGGACTGACTGACTGAAGCTATTCTACAACCTCTGGACTGACTGAACCTATTCTACCACCTCTGGACTGACTGAACCTATTCTACAACCTCTGGACTGACTGAACCTTTTCTACCACCTCTGGACTGACTGACTGAACCTATTCTACCACCTCTGGACTGACTGAACCTATTCTATAACCTCTGGACTGACTGAAGCTATTCTACAACCTCTGGACTGACTGAAGCTATTCTACCACCTCTGGACTGACTGAACCTATTTTACCACCTCTGGACTGACTGACTGAAGCTATTCTACAACCTCTGGACTGACTGAACCTATTCTACCACCTCTGGACTGACTGACTGAAGCTTTTCTACCACCTCTGGACTGACTGAAGCTATTCTACCACCTCTGGACTGACTGACTGAACCTATTCTACAACCTCTGGACTGACTGAAGCTATTCTACAACCTCTGGACTAACTGAAGCTATTCTACCACATCTGGACTGACTGAACCTATTCTACCACCTCTGGACTGACTGACTGAACCTATTCTACCACCTCTGGACTGACTGAACCTATTCTACCACCTCTGGACTGACTGAACCTATTATACCACCTCTGGACTGACTGAACCTATTCTACCACCTCTGGACTGACTGACTGAAGCTATTCTACAACCTCTGGACTGACTGACTGAACCTATTCTACCACCTCTGGACTGACTGACTGAACCTATTTTACCACCTCTGGACTGACTGACTGAAGCTATTCTACAACCTCTGGACTGACTGAACCTATTCTACCACCTCTGGACTGACTGACTGAAGCTATTCTACAACCTCTGGACTGACTGAACCTATTCTACCACCTCTGGACTGACTGACTGAAGATTTTCTACCACCTCTGGACTGACTGAAGCTATTCTACCACCTCTGGACTGACTGACTGAACCTATTCTACAACCTCTGGACTGACTGAAGCTATTCTACCACCTCTGGACTGACTGACTGAACCTATTCTACAACCTCTGGACTGACTGAAGCTATTCTACCACCTCTGGACTGACTGACTGAACCTATTCTACAACCTCTGGACTGACTGAAGCTATTCTACAACCTCTGGACTGACTGAACCTATTCTACCACCTCTGGACTGACTGAAGCTATTCTACCACCTCTGGACTGACTGACTGAACCTATTCTACCACCTCTGGACTGACTGCTATGTGTCTGTTCTCTGTTCTCTCTCTGTGTGTGTCTGTTCTCTCTCTGTGTGTCTATTCTCTCTCTGTGTGTATTCTCTCTCTGTGTCTGTTCTCTCTCTGTGTCGTGGAATGTCATGTTTTATCAACCGCTGAGGACGGGGAATTACTTTTTATCAATCGCTGAGGACGAGGAATGACTTGTTTTATAAATTCCTGAGGACAGGGAATGACTTGTTTTATCAATCGCTGAAGATGGGGAATGAGTTGTTTTATCAATCGTTGAGGACGGGGAATTAGTTGTTTTATCAATCTCTGAAGATGGGGAATGACATGTTTCATCAATCTCTGAAGATTGTAATGACTTGTTTAATCAATCTCTGAAGATGGGGAATGACTTGTTTTATCAATCTCTGAAGATGGGGAATGATTTGTTTTATCAATCTATGAAGATGGGGAATGACTTGTTTTATCAATATCTGAAGATGGGGAATGACTTGTTTTATCAATCTCTGAGGATGGGGAATGAGTTGTTTCATCAATCTCTGAAGATGGGGAATGAGTTGTTTTATCAATCTCTGAAGATGGGGAATGACCTGTTTCATCAATCTCTGAAGATGGTAATGACTTGTTTCATCAATCTCTGAATATGGGGAATGACTTGTTTTATCAATCTCTGAAGATGGGGAATGAGTTGTTTTATCAATCTCTGAGGATGGGGAATGATTTGTTTAATCAATCTCTGAGGATGGGGAATGATTTGTTTTATCAATCTCTGAGGATGGGGAATGGTTTGTTTTATCAATCTCTGAGGATGGGGAATGATTTGTTTTATCAATCTCTGAGGATGGGGAATGAGTTGTTTTATCAATATCTGAGGATGGAGAATGACTTCTTTTATCAATCTCTGAGGATGGGGAATTATTTGTTTTATCAATCTCTGAGGATGGGGAATGACTTATTTTATCAATCTCTGAGGATGGGGAATGATTTGTTTTATCAATCTCTGAGGATGGGGAATGACTTCTTTTATCAATCTCTGAAGATGGGGAATGACTTCTTTTATCAATCTCTGAGGATGGGGAATGACTTCTTTTATCAATCTCTGAGGATGGGGAATGTAGCCGCAGTGCTATGGCTTGAGGGGTAATAACTTATGTTGTTTTTCTAACCTGTTAAATCTGCCTGTTGCCTAACAATTTACTCTGAACTATTTTAATGGAAATATCCATCAACTTTTATTGGCACAACAATTTCATTTAGAAAGTGTGATCAAATAATAACAGTGAATTCCAACCAAGTTCAGGCAAAACCGTTATGTCCCATTCATCTTCAAGACACTTGAAAAATGTATTTGTCAGAAATGGCGTTTTACAGGAATATGTATCACGTTATTACTCTGTCTCTATCGAGATTAACTAAACCACACTATTTGACTCAATGCATATGATTTAGATACATATAGTGGAATGAATTGAATGCCAACCCCAAGATTAACATTTACAGTTGACTTCTCAAATGTAATTTGCACTTCAGAATTGGGCCTATTCTCGACAGCGAGAGAGAGAGAGAGAGAGAGAGAGAGAGAGCCGTGCGGAAGGGAAATCAGAGTCGTTCAGCATTTTGGAAATCAAGGAAGGAACGATGTAGCGATATCAATAGTTCAATTTGACACCAGTAGTTTACAGCTTTAGCCTAAAAGGTATCATTAATATTTACCACAAGGTTGCTAACGCTTGGGATCCGATTCCAGTAATGCATTGGTTACAGATATTGAATAATTTCTGACACGCTGAAGTGGAGTCACACAGGAACATTAACTGCTATCACAGTCTGAATAGAGATAACAGGCAATTATACCTGGCATAACAATGTCCTTTCCAACAATATACGGAACATACTTTAATCTATACACAGTCATTGTTTCCCACTTACCAAAGGCACTCATAGATTGGCCGAATGGCATCGATTCGATCAAACTAAACGCTACCAAAGGTCATACATGCTTGTGAAATATTGGGTAACACTTTACTGAAAGCCTGCAGGTATAATGTTTTATAACTTGTTAAAAGCGTGTATGCACCTTCGTAATGTCTTATAATAAAGCATACAATATGTTATGTCTCTCTGTGTATTAATAAAAGGTAACAAAACAAAAAAACAAAATTAAATGTACATAATTAACCTAATCGATCGTCATTGAATACCTGCTAAATAACTGTGCCTTCAGAAAGTATTCATACCCCTTGACTTATTCCACATTTTGTTGTGTTACAGCCTGAATTCTAAATGGATTACATATTTTTAAAATTCTCACCCATCTACACACTATAACCCTTAATGACGAAGTGAAAATATGTTTTTAGAAATGTTTGCTATTTAACAAATATGAAATACAGAAATATTGAAATATAAAATATCTCATTTACAAAAGTATTCACACCCCTGAGTCAATACATGTTAGAATCACCCTTGGCAGCGATTACAGCTGTGAGTCTTTCTGGGTAAGTCTCTAAGAGCTTTGCACACCTGGATTGTGCAACATTTGCACATTGTTCTTTTCAAAATTCTTTAAGATCTGTCAAATCGGTTGTTGATCGTTGCTAGACAACCATTTTCAGGTCTTGCCATAGATTTTGAAATAGATTTAAGTCAAAACGGTAACTCGGCCACTCAGGAACATTCACTGTCGTCTTGGTAAGCAACTCCAGTGTAGATTTGGCCTTGTGTTTTAGGTTATTGTCCTGCTGAAAGGATCATTCATTTCCCAGTGTCTGGTGGAAAGCAGACTGAACCAGGTTTTCCTCTAGTATTTTGCATATGCTTAGCTCCATTCTTCTTCTTTTTTATCCTGAAAATCTCCCCAGTTCTTAACGATTACAAGCATGCCCATAACATGATGCAGCCACCACTATGCTTGAAAATATGGAGAGTGGTACTCAGTAATGCCTTGTATTGGATTTGCCCCAAACATAACGCACACAAAGTAAATTGCTTTACCACATGTTTTGCAGTTTTACTTTAGTGCCTTGTTGCAAACAGGATGCATGTTTGTATTCTGTACAGGCTTCCTTCTTTTCACTCTGTCAATTAGGTTAGTATTCTGGAGTAACTACAATGTTGTTGATACATCCTCAATTTTCTCCTATCACAGCCATTAAACTCTGTACCTGTTTTAAAGTCACCATTGGTCTCATGGTGAAATCCCTGAGTGGTTTCCTTCCTCTCCAGCAACTGAGTTAGGAAGGACGCCTGTATCTTTGTAGTGACTGGGTGCATTGATACACCATCCAAAATGTAATTAATAACTTCACCATGCTCAAAGGGATATTCAATGTCTGTTTAAAAAAGAAATCCATATATCAGTAGGTGCCCTTTTTTTGCAAGGCATTGGAAAACCTCCCTGGTCTTTGAGGTAGAATCGGTATTTGAAATTCACTGCTCGACTGAGGGACCTTATAGATCATTGTTTGTGTGGGGTACAGAGATGAGGTAGTCATAAAAAAACATGTTAAACACTATTATTGCACACAGAGTCCATGCAACTTATGTGACTTGTTAAGCACATTTTTACTCCTGAACTTATTTATTCTTGCCATAACAAAGGGGTTGAATACTTATTGACTCAAGACATTTCAGCTTTTAATTTTTTATTAATTTGTACAAATTTAGAAAAACATCATTCCACTTTGACATTATGGAGTATTGTGTGTAGGCCAGTGACAAAAAATGTTTGAATCAATTTTAAATTCAGGCTGTAACACAACAAAATGTGTTGTGTCAAGGGGTATGAATACTTTGTATCACAGAAGGTATAGAGATGACACTAGTCCCTTCTCAGTGTGCCGCTAAGCTCTGAGGAGATCCTTTCTCTCCTCTATATATAGACTATTTGTCAGCCACCAGAAGAACACACAAGTTTACGGAGGTTAACCTCCTTTCAAACACAACCAGACCAAACAACGAACAGTCAATACCCTTTCACCATCCTCCCGCAGACAACCCTAACCCTAACCCTTTCACCTTCTTCTCTGAGCCTCTCTTTCCCCCTAGCGGTTAAAGCGTCGGGCCAGTAACCGAAAGGTTGCTGGTTCGAATACCCGTGTCGACAAGGTGAAGAATCTGTCGATGTTCTCTTGAGCAAGGCACTTAACCCCTTAGTCATTATATTTTATAACCCTAAGCACTAACCCTACCCAGCCCTAACCACTAACAATACCCTAACCATGACCCTAACATACACGTGGGCCTGTGGAAGGCAGTGTGAATGACTGGGGCGTCTGGTTGTGTGAATTTCTTGAAAGCAACATGCAGTATAATACAGTGTGTGTTGGGTTCAATAGGGGTCAGAACATTCTTTCTCTATGAGGCTTACACTGCTTTTATAGGGCAGATTTATACGTTGACAACAACACATTTTCTATAAATTGGATATAATTTTTTTTTTTTAATGATTTATGAATAGTGTCTAACATTGCATGCAAATTGCAGGCTCTGAAATATACTGAACTAAAATATAAACACAACATGTAAAGTGTTGGTCCCATGTTTCATGAGCTAAAATAAAAAATCCCAGAAATGTTCCATACGCACAAAAAGCTTATTTCCCTTAGATTTTGTGCATACATTTGTTTACATCCCTGTTAGTGAGCATTTCTCCTTTGCCAAGATAATCCATCCACCTGACAGGTGTGGCATATCAAGAAGCTGATTAAACAGCATGATCATTACACAGGTGCACCTTGTGCTGGGGACAATAAAAGGCCACTCTAAAATGTGCAGTTTTGTCACACAACACAATGCCACAGATGTCTCAAGTTTTGAGAGAGCGTGCTAATGGCATGCTGACTACAGGAATGTCGAACAGAGCCAGAGAGTTTCATGTTCATTTCTCTACCATAAGCCGCCTCCAGCGTCGTTTTAGAGAATTTGGCAGTACGTCCAACTGGCCTCACAACCGCAGACCACGTGTAACCACGACAGCCCAGGACCTCCTGGCTTCTTCCGTCTGTCTGAGGGAGGGGGGGAGTGGTGGGTGCTGGGTGCTGAGGAGTATTTCTGTCTGTAATAAAGCACTTTTGTGTGAAAAAACTCATTCTGACTGTCTGGGCCTGTCTCCCCAGTGGGTGTTCCTATGGCCTCCCAGGCCCACCCATGGCTGCGCCTCTGCCCAGTCATGTGAAATCCATAGATTAGGGCCTAATTTATTTATTTAAATTGACTGATTTCCTTATATGAACAGTCATTCAGTAAAATCGTTGAAATTGTTACATGTTGCATTTATATTTTTGTTCAGTATAGATATTAGCATGTGCTAAGCTTGTAATAAATTCATTTCAATTGCTATTTGCCAAGGGACAGATCGGAATATTTTAGGGAGTTTCACTCTTCTGGAGGTTTTACAATATAATTTCTTCCAGCCAAATGTCTGCATCTCTGTAATGTCTCTGCATCTCTGTAATGTGTCTGTATCTATGTAATGTGTCTGTATCTATGTAATGTGTCTGTATCTCTGTAATGTGTCTGTATCTATGTAATGTGTCTGTATCTCTGTAATGTGTCTGTATCTCTGTAATGTGTCTGTATCTATGTAATGTGTCTGTATCTCTGTAATGTGTCTGTATCTCTGTAATTGTTTATGTATTTATGTATAAATAGGGACAACAATGGAAAGAAGTCCCCAACTTTATTGTCCCGGTCACTTAAAAAATATTTGTATTGTGTACATATATACAGTATATATATATATATGTATTTTTTTTAAACCGACAAATAAAATCAATCAATCCAAACTAGGCCTTGTTGTCGAGATTGACATAATCTATTTAATGTGGTGTTAAAAATGCAAACCATGATATTGAAGTGCCTGAAGTCGGTATGCTTTGTTTATTGGTTGTGTGGTGCATTGGCACAGAAACCTGTTGGTGGAAAATGTGTTGCATATATTTTATATAATGATAAATATGGCATCAAACATTGATTTCCCCCTAGCTGATCATTGCCTGCAGCCGGTTCAGATCCTAGCGTAATGAAACAGTCTGGGAGAGTGAGCTCGTCCGTGGTGGTCGGCGAACCCTCAACCTTCTGGCCCGTAGCCCTGCGTGGCATCGACTGTCCCACAAAAGCATGCTGAAGTGGCAAAGTCTATATCCACATATTTAAACACAAGGTCGCTACAGTTATTGTTATTTGTGGTCATAAACATTATTTTGAGTTAATTTAATGAGGGGGGGGGGGAGGGTGTGCAATTTATTTTACAGTACAATGAGACGGTCATGTGAAAATATTTTTTTTTACGTTGGTCACAATTATCAATTATAATAATTATAATTATTAATTATATTTCAAGAAGAATGGAGGAAGAGGGAGACTAGGATTATCATTGTTTTGTTTTGTAAGTTTATCCTGACAGACATAATGTAGCTGTCAAAATAGCTCCAATTATAAGCATGTGTTCACAATTCAAGTCAGTGTGATAGCACGAATGATATTACAATATCTCACAAATTACCGTTTGAGGCATATAGCCAATAATATGCTCCGGTCGTCTTTCTAGCTGTCACAATGTAAACAAGCCTATGAAAGAAAAAAAAAAAAAAAAAAAGGCTTCCACCTTTTGCCCACGAGCGGAGGGTTTTATAGCGGTTGTCTACGGATACCAATCACCTTCACTGATGACAATAGAGGAAGTAAGGTGATCCAGGAGATTCCTCTGAATGGGGTAATTCACACTTGACACGGTCGGTCCCTCTCTCTGACACAAGGAGCTGTTACAGGACAGCAGCGTATTGCCAGCCTTGCTATGTGCCACTTTCTAACAGAAACTTACATAGTTTAGGAACCTGAAGATGTACAGTGAAGAGGACACATTGTTTAACAACATTATTATTGGGTAATGTAACACTTGCGTGTTGGGCTAACACATCTCTCCTACCATCTTTATATCAGTCTCTCCTACTCCTTTACATCTCTCCTACCATCTATATATCAGTCTCTCCTACTCCTTTACATCTCTCCTACCATCTTTATATCAGTCTCTCCTACTCCTTTACATCTCTCCTACCATCTTTATATCAGTCTCTTCTACTCCTTTACATCTCTCCTACCATCTTTATATCAGTCTCTCCTACTCCTTTACATCTCTCCTACCATCTTTATATCAGTCTCTCCTACTCCTTTACATCTCTCCTACCATCTTTATATCAGTCTCTCCTACTCCTTTACATCTCTCCTACCATCTTTATATCAGTCTCTCCTACTCCTTTACATCTCTCCCACCATCTTTATATCAGCCTCTCCTACTCTACATATCGCCTACCATCTTTATATCAGTATCTCCTACTCCTTTACATCTCTCCTACCATCTTTATATCAGTCTCTTCTACTCCTTTACATCTCTCCTACCATCTTTATATCAGTCTCTCCTACTCCTTTACATCTCTCCTACCATCTTTATATCACTCTCCTACTCCTTTACATCTCTCCTACATCTTTATATCAGTCTCTCCTACTCCTTTACATCTCTCCTACCATCTTTATATCAGTCTCTCCTACTCCTTTACATCTCTCCTACCATCTTTATATCAGTCTCTCCTACTCCTTTACATCTATCCTACCATCTTTATATCAGTCTCTCCTACTCCTTTACATCTCTGCTACCATATATATATATATCAGTCTCTCCTACTCCTTTACTCTTTTTACTCTATCCCTTTCTTTCTGACTTTCCTAATCTGTGTGAATCACCTCTTGGCTCCTGAGAGGAACAGTTGCTTGTCAGAGTTGTTCTCTCTCTCTCTCTCTCTCTCTCTCTCTCTCTCTCTCTCTCTCTCTCTCTCTCTCTCTCTCTCTCTCTCTCTCTCTCTGTCTCTCTCTCTCTCTCACTCTATCAGCCTGACAAACCATACGATTTCAATGAGGACAAGATAGTTGTAAGGGAACAGAATTCAAAAAGACAGTGCATTCAGTGCATCCTGTATTCTGCGGCAGGTAGCTTAGTGGTTAAGAGCGTTGTGCCAGTAACCGAAAGGTCGCTGGTTCTAATCCCCGAGCCGACTAGGTGAAAAATCTGTCAATGTGCCCTTGAGCAAGGCACTTAACCCTAATTGCTCTGGATAAGAGCGTCTGCTAAATGATGTAAATGTAACCTTTTTCTGGGATACTGTGCGGATGCACACTTTGGTCTACCAAAGGCCTATATGTGACTGCACAATTTTAATGTAATCCTGTGTGTTGTGTTAAAATTATGCATTTTTAAACAGATAAATCAAAATAAAAAATATTACTAATTTTAATGCTAATGAAAATTCATAATGTAGCAATATCACAAATAATTATTTTATCTATTCTTGGGAAATCAATCAAACACTTGTGGGAACACAATAAGGGTTATAACAATGAATGTCAACATGTGACAAAACCACCTCACAGCTTTAAATAATAACATTTAAATAATTACACAGAACAGTTTTACCTTTCATCTGGACAATAATAATATCCCATTTAGCAGACGCTTTTATCCAAAGCGACTTACAGTCATGCGTGCATACATTTTTTGTGTATGGGTGGTCCCGGGGATCGAACCCACTACCTTGGTGTTACAAGCACCGTGCTCTACCAGCTGAGCTACAGAGGACCACAGAGTATACTCTTAGACATAGACACTAACTCAATAGACTGCACACTTTGCAGTCATTACATTAAATTTATTGTCTGTAATCATATCATAGGCAAAGACATATAGCTAAGCCAAGATACCGATCCATGGCCTTGACCTGTCATGCTCCACAATTGTCCTGTTACTAATATTAACCGAATGGAAATTGTGAATGTCATGGATACATTAGAACTAGTAGATATATGGAGGCTTAAATATGCTGATCTAGTGAGATATACATGGCGGAGACTGAATCAAGCTAGTCGTCTTGACTTCTTTCTTATCTCATTCTCGTTGGCACCAAAAGTAAAAAAAGTGTTGATAGGGGACAGAATGCGGTCGGACCATCATATAATAGGCATATACATTACTCTGACTGAATTTCCACGTGGGCGAGGATATTGGAAATTTAATCAAAGCCTATTAGATGATAATTTATTTATAATTAGAACAAAGGAATTTATAACTGACTTTTTCCAACATAACATAGGTACAGCGAATCCCCTTATTGTATGGGACACCTTTAAATGTGCCTTTAGAGGCCATGCAATTCAGTACTCATCTCGAAAACAAAAGCAATTTAGGTCAAAAGAGTTTATACTAAGAAAGGAAATAGAAAGTCTAACAGAACAGATAGATGGCAATAAAAACTGTAACATAGAGGCTCAGAATAAATTAGAGGAAAAACAAAAAGAAATGGAAAAACTTATTCAAGAAAGATCAAGTGTAATATATTATAAAAATAAAGCAAACTGGATGGAATATGGGGAAAAATGCACAAAATTATTTTTTAATCTTCAACATAGGAATGCTACCAAAAAGAACTTAATGAAACTGGTTACAATTGACGGAGTCACCCATAATTCACCTAATGATATTTTGAAGGAAGAAACAAAGTATTTTAAGCATATGTTTTCTTTTCAGTCGCCTCCATCTCCTCTAACTGAAGCTAATTGTAGAGATTTTTTTTCTATTGATAATGTCAAATTAACAGCCACACAGAAAGACTCATGTGAAGGTGAAATTACCGAGGAGGAACTTCTGGATGTAATTAAAGACTTTAAGTCCGGGAAAACTCCAGGGTTGGATGGCATACCAATCGAGGTATACCAAACCTTTTTTGATATACTAAGAGGACCGTTATTAGCATGTTTTAACCACTCCTATGTAAATGGTAGATTATCTGACACTCAAGAAGAAGGTCTGATCTCATTATTACTGAAACAGGATACAAGTGGAAAATATAAAGATCCAGTCCATTTACAAAATTGGAGGCCCCTTACACTTCAGTGTTGTGATGCAACAATCCTAGCAAAATGTATAGCGCATAGAATTAAAAAGGTATTGTCGGATATTATTCATTCTAATCAGACAGGTTTTTTACATGGAAGATACATTGGAGATAATATAAGGCAAGTATTGGAAACAATAGAACACTATGGAAAATATGGGAAACCAGGCCTGCTATTCATAGCAGACTTCGAAAAGGCATTTGATAAAGTTCGACTGGAATTTATATATAAATGCCTGGAGCATTTCAATTTTGGAGAATCTCTTATAAAATGGGTCAAAATCATGTATAGTAACCCTAGGTGTAAAATAGTAAATAATGGCTATTTCTCAGAAAGTTTTAAACTGTCAAGAGGAGTGAAACAAGGTTGTCCACTATCGGCATATCTATTTATTGTGGCCATCGAGATGTTAGCTATTAAAATCAGATCCAATAATAATATCAGAGGATTAGAAATACAGGGCTTAAAAACAAAGGTGTCATTGTACGCAGATGATTCATGTTTTCTTTTAGATCCACAACTAGAATCCCTCCACAGCCTCATAGAGGATCTAGATACATTTTCTAACCTCTCTGGATTAAAACCAAATTATGACAAATGTACTATATTACGTATTGGATCACTAAAAAATACAATTTTTACATTACCATGTAGTTTACCAATAAAATGGTCTGATGGTGATGTGGATATACTCGGAATACATATCCCAAAGGAAATAAATGATCTCACTTCAATAAATTTTAATAGAAAGTTAGCAAAAATAGATAAGATCTTACTACCATGGAAAGGAAAATACCTGTCAATTTGTGGAAAAATCATCCTGATTAACTCTTTAGTATTATCCCAGTTTACCTATTTGCTTATGGTCTTGCCTACGCCTAGCAAACAGTTTTTTAAATTATATGAGAAAAAAATATTCAATTTTATTTGAAACGGCAAGCCAGACAAAATTAAAAGAGCATATTTATATAATGAATATGAATTCGGAGGACAGAAATTATTAAATATTAAAGCATTAGACCTATCACTAAAATCTTCAGTCATCCAAAAGTTATACTTAAATCCGAACTGGTTCTCAAGCAAATTAGTAAGATTGTCTCACCCACTGTTCAAGAAAGGCCTTTTTCCCTTTATTCAGATTACAACCTCTCACTTTCAGTTATTTGAAAAGGAAATAATCTCCCAAATGTCACTATTTCTAAAACAAGCCATAGAAAGTTGGTTGCAATTTCAATTTAATCCTCCAGAAACGACAGAACAAATAATGCAACAAATATTGTGGTTAAATTCAAATATACTAATTGACAAAAAACCTTTATTTTTTGACAGAATGTTTAAAAAATGTATAATCTTCGTAAATGATATCATCGGTAGGACTGGTGGAGTTATGTCGCACATGCAGCTAACAGAAACATATGGAAATGTCTGCTCTACCCAAAATTACAACCAAATAATTGCAGCCTTACCGCAAAAGTGGAAGAGGAAAGTTGAAGGGGGAGAAAGTAAGGAACTTGTCTGTCGGCCTTGCATTAAAGAACATAATTGGTTAAGGAAAACTGTGATAAATAAAAAAGTATATCAGTTTCACTTAAGGACCAAAGGATTGACAGCCGTCCCATATAGATTGCAAAATAGTTGGGAAGAGATCTTTGACGTACCGATCCCATGGCATAGTGTTTATGAACTGAAACGCAAAACGACACCGGATTCAAAAATTAGAATCTTTCAATTTAAATTATTATATAAAATTCTTGCTACCAATAGAATGTTATTTATATGGGGGATACAATCTTCCCAGCTCTGCAGATTTTGCTGTGAAGAGATAGAATCATTAGATCATTTGTTTTGGTTCTGTCCATTTGTAGCTTGTTTTTGGACACAGGTCCAGGAATGGCTAAAGGATTGCAATATTTACCTGGAACTAACCTTGCAGATAGCATTACTGGGTGATCTGAAAAGTCATAGTCAATCAATCAATAATATAATAATACTTTTAGCAAAAATGTTTATTTTTAATTCACAATCTGTAGAAGCAATGAGAATAGAAAGGTTCAGAACTTTTGTAAAACATCACAGTACGGTTGAAATATATATGGCAAATAGAAATCCTATATGGATGGTGTTAAGAGATAGATGGGAGGTATTGAATAGAGTTGAAGGATGGGACTAATAACAAATAACAACAAATATAACAAAGATAGCTAATAATGTAAGCATACTGTGTCCATAATAAGTATATAGGTTGTATGTTGGGAGCTTTTGGGAAAGAGCACAGTTAGAAAGATATGGCATTTAGAAGCAAACCGGATGGACATCATGAACATGATCGGAGAGGTTGAGAGTAGAAGAGGTTCAGGAGCAAAAAAATAAATAAATATTTATATATATATATATATAATTATTGTAAAATTAACTCTGTCCATAAGGTGTAGATAGTAAGTATAGACCGGAAGTAGAGGCCTGGGCGTTCTTGTTCACTAATTTACTCCAAGTAGGGAAAGGATGGTGGGGTTGAAAAGTAATAAAGGGGAATATATATATAAAAAATAAAAAATAAACATGGGGGATTGGAAGTGATGCAGACAATTACATTGATAGAAGATACAATCTATCTGCAATATTAAGCTGATCCATCCCCCCCAAAAAAATAAAAATAAAAATAAAAAATATTAACCGAATGTGATCCTGTTGTTAACGCTAACCAAATAGAGAACTGAATGTATCCTGTTGCTAACGCTAACAAAAAAACCGGAGAACTGAACTGATCCTATTGCTAACGCTAACCAAATCCCCACAGTGACCGTACGTACATACCCCAACCAGAAGCCATGGATTACAGGCAACATCCGCACTGAGCTAAAGGGTAGAGCTGCTGCTTTCAAGGAGCGGGACTCTAACCCGGACGCTTATAAGAAATCCCACTATGCCCTCAGACGAATCATCAAACAGGCAAAGAGTCAATACAGGACTAAGATTGAATCGTACTACACCGGCTCTGACGCTCGTCGGATGTGGCAGGGCTTGAAAACTATTACAGACTACAAAGGGAAGCACAGCCGCCAGCTGCCCAGTGACACAAGCCTACCAGATGAGCTAAACCACTTCTATGCTCGCTTCGAGGCAAGCAACACTGAAGCATGCATGAGAGCACCAGCTGTTCCGGATGACTATGTGATCACGCTTTCCGTAGCCGATGTGAGTAAGACTTTTAAGCAGGTCAACATTCACAAGGCTGCAGGGCCAGACGGATTACCAAGACGTGTACTCCGAGCATGTGCTGACCAACTGACAAGTGTCTTCACTGACATTTTCAAAATGTCCCTGACTGAGTCTGTAATACTAACATGTTTCAAGCAGACCACCATAGTCCCTGTGCCCAAGGACACTAAGATAACCTGCCTAAATGACTACCGACCCGTAGCACTGACGTCTGTAGCCATGAAGTGCTTTGAAAGGCTGGTCATTGCTCACATCAACACCATCAACACCATTATCCCAGAAACCCTAGACCCACTCCAATTTGCATACCGCCCCATCAGATCAACAGATGATGCAATCTCTATTGCACGCCACAATGCCCTTTCCCACCTGGACAAGAGGAACACCTACGTGAGAATGCTATTCATTGACTACAGCTCAGCGTTCAACACCATAGTGCCCTCAAAGCTCATCACTAAGCTAAGGACCCTGGGACTAAACACCTCCCTCTGCAACTGGATCCTGGACTTCCTGACGGGCCGCCCCCAGGTGGTAAGGGTAGGTAACAACACATCTGCCATGCTGATCCTCAACACGTTGGCCCCTCAGGGGTGCGTGCTCAGTCCCCTCCTGTTCACCCACGACTGCATGGCCAGGCACGACTCCAACACCATCATTAAGTTTGCTGACGACACAACAGTGGTCGGCCTGATCACCGGCAACGACGAGACAGACTATAGGGAGGAGGTCAGAGACCTGGCCGTGTGGTGCCAGGATAACAACCTCTCCCTCAACGTGATCAAGACAAAGGAGATGATTGTGGACTACAGGAAAAAAAGAGGACTGAGCACGCCCCCATTCTCATCGACGGGGCTGTAGTGGAACAGGTTGAGAGCTTGAAGTTCCTTGGTGTCCACATCACCAACGAACTATCATGGTCCAAACACACCAAGTCAGTTGTGAAGAGGGCACGACAAAGCCTATTCCCCCTCAGGAGACTGAAAAGATTTGACATGGGTCCTCAGATCCTCAAAAAGTTATACAGCTGCACCATCGAGAGCATCCTGCCTGGTTGCATCACTGCCTTTTATGGCAACTTTTCGGCCTCCGACCGCAAGGCACTACAGAGGGTAGTGCGTACGGCCCAGTACATCACTGGGGCCAAGCTTCCTGCCATCCAGGACCTCTATACCAGGCGATGTCAGAGGAAGGCCCTCAAAATTGTCAAAGACTCCAGCCACCCTAGTCATAGACTGTTCTCTCTGCTACCGCACGGCAAGTGGTACCGGAGTGCCAAGTCTAGGTCCAAAAGGCTTCTCAACAGCTTCTATCCCCAAGCCATAAGACTCCTGAACAGCTAACCTAATCATGGCTACCCGGACTACTTGCACTGCCCCCCCACCCCCACCCCATCTTTTTACACTGCTGCTACTCTGTTAATTATTTATGCATAGTCACTTTAACTCTACCCACATGTACATATTACCTCAACTACCTCAACTAGCCGGTGCCCATGCACATTGACTCTGCACCGGTACCCCCCTGTATATATAGCCTCCCTACTGTTATTTTATTTTACTTCTGCTCTTTTTTTCTCAACACTTTTTTGTTGTTGTTGTTTTATTTTACTTTTTTATTAAAAAATAAATGCACTGTTGGTTAAGGGCTGTAAGTAAGCTTTTCACGGTAATGTCTAAACCTGTTGTATTCGGCGCATGTGGCAAATAAAATTTGATTTGATTTGATTTGAAATAGAGAACTGATCCTGTTGCTAACACTAACCAAATGGACAACTGAACTGATCATGTTGCTAACGCTAACCAAATGGACAACTGAACTGATCATGTTGATAACGCTAACCAATTGGAGAACTGAACTGATCATGTTGCTAATGCTAACCAAACGGAGAACTGAACTGATCATGTTGCTAACGCTAACCAAACGGAGAACTGAACTGATCCTGTTGCTAACGCTAACCAAACGGAGAACTGAACTGATCCTGTTGCTAACGCTAACCAAACGGAGAACTGAACTGACATCAGTAAGCATCAGACAGTAAGTATCTGTATCATTAGGTAGCCATAACTTACAGTAAAAGAGAGAACTTTGTAGACACTACTCTGACAAGTCAATATAATTACACAGGTATTGATATAGTACCTATGACAACTTTAGCCTGCCACCAGTAGCAGGAGGATCAGGTTCTAGCCCATGTAGCTACAACTCACAGCTTCCCCCTCCACCACTGTCAACTGCTCCATCCCAGCCAAAGAGTTAAACCAGCTTGGCTTACCTTCAACAACAAACACACACGTATGTTTTGTAAATGGACCGCTTGGAGACACGAGGCCTGGCCTGCAAGATGCTAAATCTGAGACTCTGAGAGAGAGAGACTTCAGCATAGCCTACACCTTTCTTTCTTTCTTTCTTTCTTTCTTTCTTTCTTTCTTTCTTTCTTTCTTTCTTTCTTTCTTTCTTTCTTTCTTTCTTTCTTTCTTTCTTTCTTTCTTTCTTTCTTTCTTTCTTTCTTTCTTTCTCTCCCTTCTTTATCAACAGAATCTTTCATAAAAACACAACACCTGCTGTCTGTTTCTGCTCCTCCTTCTCCTCCACCCAACTTCCCCGGACAAAGCAAAAGGTGCACCTCTAAGGAGTCATAAGGTCTGGGCTAGTTTTACTATAAAGGCAGGCCATTCAATGCTTCACACCAAATAGTCAACTTTGGGCCGACTGGGTTTCCCTCCACTGGGGGGAAACTGAGATGGGGGCAACAGAGAGTGGCTTTAGAATAGCATGGTGAAAGAGGAAAAGGCTTTAGCATGAATGAGAGTCTATGTGCTTTGTGTTTTAAATGAGTCACTAACAGAGCTGTCTGTCTGTTGCCACTGCAGCGTCAGTACTGCTCTGTTGTGTTCTGGGCCAGGGGGAGGAGACGTTTTAAGTAGGTTTAGTACTATTTAACATCAATGGGCATCACTTGAAAAGATCAGTTTACTTGGAGAGTTTTAAGTAAGGCGACGTTAAAGGGGATTCTAGTTCATATCAACTGGATGCTCTTTTGCTGATAATGAGCAACATCTGGTTGGGTTTATTCAAAGGTAAGCCTGTGTTTGTTGCTGTCAATTCTAAATCCTATGATTTAATTTAAGATAAATGTTGAATCATGTAATGAATCAATAAAAACTACTACAGGTGTTAACCAATTAGCCTACATTTACTTTCAATTCCTGATCTTGAAATACAAGTTTACGCAGATATTATATGCATATTAATTAAGATCCTGTTAGTGGATATGCTTAATTGGTGACAATGACTATTGCACAATAAACACAGAACGACATTTCATTATCATACTAAGTCAAAGTCCAGATCCCAGAAGAGCCCCCAAAATATGGCTGGTCTGACTTTTTTTTTAAAAAGCTGCTTGTAGGCATTCCCCATTAATAGGGCTTTGTTGCCGTTCTCTCCCTAGTCGCTTAGGGGCCTTTTTAGCGAGTGCAGACATATTCTGTCAAGGAGCTGAGCATTGTGGGGGCTGATTGCTGCTTTTATCCATCAAGTCCCCAGGTGAATTCACGCCAGGATGGTGGTGTGTGTGTGGTGTACCGGGGGGCCACAGGAGGCCTACATCACCATCCCAGACTCTCCAACCAGTCCCCCATCTGCCACGTATCCCCGTTACTGTGTCCTTTTTTGTGTGTCTTCAGACGTATTGAGACCATTAAATATAGAAGCACCTGGTTATCTGTGTGATTCTCCCTTTGTCCTCCTCCTCTCCTCCTCTCATCCTCATCACCTCCTCTCAGCAGACCAGCTTTTGACTGGTAAAAGAAGGTTTGTTCAGGCTGGGCTCCTCTTCACTTGAAGAGCAAGTGTTTTCTTCTGTATGCTCTCTACGATTCCCCTTCCTCCCTCCTACTGGTTGTCTATTATGTGTTCTTAGCCACCTGGAAGCAGATGGAAAATTATATAAATTGATGCTTTTCATTTGGGCTTTGTTTGTTTGTGTATTTGGTCCCCTGAAAGCAGCTGATGGCAAGCCACTGACTGTAGACCTCTAGTGTGAGTACAGAGGTACTGGAGACTACTAGTGTGAGTACAGAGGTACTGGAGACTACTAGTGTGAGTACAGAGGTACTGGAGACTACTAGTGTGAGTACAGAGCTACTGGAGACTACTAGTGTGATTACAGAGCTACTGGAGACTACTAGTGTGAATACAGAGCTACTGGAAACTACTAGTCTGAATACAGAGCTACTGGAGACTACTAGTGTGAGTACAGAGCTACTGGAGACTACTACATTTACATTTACATTTTAGTCATTTAGCAGACGCTCTTATCCAGAGCGACTTACAGGAGCAATTAGGGTTAAGTGCCTTGCTCAAGGGCACATTTACGTCATTTAGCAGACGCTCTTATCCAGAGCGACTTACAGGAGCAATTAGGGTTAAGTGCCTTGCTCAAGGGCACATTTACGTCATTTAGCAGACGCTCTTATCCAGAGCGACTTACAAATTGGTGCATTCACCCTATAGCCAGTGGGCTAACCACTTTATACTTTTTTTTTTTTTTTTTTTTTTTTTTTTTTTGGGGGGGGGGGGGGGGGGGGGGTGGAAGGATTACTTTATCCTATCCCAGGTATTCTTTAAAGAGGTGGGGTTTCAAGTGTCTCCGGAAGGTGGTGAGTGACTCCGCTGTCCTGGCGTCGTGAGGGAGCTTGTTCCACCATTGGGGTGCCAGAGCAGCGAACAGTTTTGACTGGGCTGAGCGGGAACTATGCTTCCGCAGAGGAAGGGGAGCCAGCAGGCCAGAGGTGGATGAACGCAATGCCCTCGTTTGGGTGTAGGGACTGATCAGAGCCCGAAGGTACGGAGGTGCCGTTCCCCTCACTGCTCCATAGGCAAGCACCATGGTCTTGTAACGGATGCGAGCTTCAACTGGAAGCCAGTGGAGTGTGCGGAGGAGGGGGGTGACGTGAGAGAACTTGGGAAGGTTGAACACCAGGCGGGCTGCGGCATTCTGGATGAGTTGTAGGGGTTTAATGGCACAGGCAGGGAGGCCAGCCAACAGCGAGTTGCAGTAATCCAGACGGGATATGACAAGTGCCTGGATTAGGACCTGTGCCGCTTCCTGTGTAAAGCAGGGTCGTACTCTCCGAATGTTGTAGAGCATGAACCTGCAGGATCGGGTCACCGCCTTGATGTTAGCGGAGAACGACAGGGTGTTGTCCAGGGTCACGCCAAGGCTCTTCGCACTCTGGGAGGAGGACACAACGGAGTTGTCAACCGTGATGGCGAGATCATGGAACGGGCAGTCCTTCCCCGGGAGGAAGAGCAGCTCCGTCTTGCCAGGGTTCAGCTTGAGGTGGTGATCCGTCATCCATACTGATATGTCTGTAGTGAATACAGAGCTACTGGAGACTAATAGTGTGAATACAGAGCTACTGTAGACTACTAGTGGGAGTACAGAGCTACTGGAGACTACTAGTGTGAGTACAGAGCTACTGGAGACCCCTAGTGTGAATACAGAGCTACTGGAGACTACTAGTGTGAGTACAGAGCTACTGGAGACTACTAGTGTGAATACAGAGCTACTGGAGACTACTAGTGTGAGTACAGAGCTACTGGAGACTACTAGTGTGAATACAGAGCTACTGGAGACTACTAGTGGGAATACAGAGCTACTGGAGACTACTAGTGTGAATACAGAGCTACTGGAGACTACTAGTGTGAGTACAGAGCTACTGGAGACTACTAGTGTGAATACAGAGCTACTGGAAACTACTAGTCTGAATACAGAGCTACTGGAGAACTCTAGTCTGAATACAGAGCTACTGTAGACTACTAGTGTGAGTACAGAGCTACTGGAGACTACTAGTGTGAATACAGAGCTCCTGGAGACTACTAGTGTGAATACAGAGCTACTGGAGACTACTAGTGTGAATACAGAGCTACTGGAGACTACTAGTGTGAATACAGAGCTACTGGAGACTACTAGTGTGAATACAGAGCTACTGGAAACTACTAGTCTGAATACAGAGCTACTGGAGACTACTAGTGTGAATACAGAGCTACTGGAGACTACTAGTGTGAATACAGAGCTACTGGAGACTACTAGTGTGAGTACAGAGCTGAGAGCAGGCCACTGGGATTGAATCAACACATTAGCAGAGTGAGAGGACACGTACAGACACACAACACCTGCAAAAAGATACAGTCATGTTATTTTAGCCCCACGGGGAACACAGCCATGTCCTGCATTTGTTGAAATGCTATTTTAAGTTTAAAGGTTTTGGGGTTAAGTTTAGGGTTAGGGTTAGGGTTAAGCTTAGGGTTTGGGTTAAGGTTAGGGTAAGGTTTAGGGTCAGGGATTTTGGGGTTATGGTTAGGGTTAAGTTTAGGGTTAGGGGAAATGGGATTTCTAATGGTCAAACATTTTTAACACTGCTTGGGTCGCTCCTCTCTCTCCGAGACCCCTGAGACCCCATAACACCCCCCTGACACCCTATACCAACCCCTGTCACCTCCAGACACTTCTAACTAGAACCTGCGGTATGTCCTCAGTCAACAATCACACTCAGAGAGGACTTCACACCCACCGTCCCATGGGTTCTACTGAAAACAGTCTTCACTTGTCGTCTTTCACTTGTTAGGCTCCGTCTATGAAACGGCCAATTAGGAAACAATAACTCATGGAAACTATGTATTTCTGTATTCAGGTTAGTCACATTGAGATAACATCTCTTTACTGTCTGTATTCAGGTTAGTCACATTGAGATACCATCTCTTTACTGCCTCTGTATTCAGGTTAGTCTCATTGAGATACCATCTCTTTACTGCCTCTGTATTCAGGTTAGTCTCATTGAGATAACATCTCTTTCCTGCCTCTGTATTCAAGTTAGTCTCATTGAGAAAACATATCTTTACTGTCTGTATTCAGGTTAGTCTCATTGAGATAACATCTCTTTACTGTCTGTATTCAGGTTAGTCTCATTGAGATAACATCTCTTTTGCAAGATACTATTTAATCAACTATTGTGGACGCGCTTCCAGACCTGCCCATTACAGCTCTTCTATAAGCTCATTAGTTTGAAAATGGTAAAAGACTCTCCGTTTGTGACCGCAGAATCAGTCCATCAGTCCGCACGTTCCCCTCCGTCCTCCATCGTCACTCCCCCCATAGTGCGAAGGGAAGGAGGGAGACCTTGAGCTGTTGTCACCATCGTGTTCTAGTATTCCTAATGAACTCTAGTGAATCTCCTCCTCAGCCTTGTGGACTTTGTTAAGTGACAGACGCACGCACACACACACACACACACACACACACACACACACACACACACACACACACACACACACACACACACACACACACACACACACACACACTCACACTATCCCTGAAGGGGGTGTGGTTTAACACTCTCCGTCCTTCCATCAGAAGGGGGTGTGGTTTAATAACGCTCCGTCCTTCCATCTGAAGGGGGTGTGGTTTAATACTCTCCGTCCTTCCATCTGAAGGGGGTGTGGTTTAATACTCTCCGCCCTTCCATCAGAAGGGGGTGTGGTTTAATAACTCTCCGTCCTTCCATCAGAAGGGGGTGTGGTTTAACACTCTCCGCCCTTCCATCTGAAGGGGGTGTGGTTTAATACTCTCCGTCCTTCCATCAGAAGGGGGTGTGGTTTAACACTCTCCGCCCTTCCATCTGAAGGGGGTGTGGTTTAATACTCTCCGTCCTTCCATCAGAAGGGGGTGTGGTTTAATAACTCTCCGTCCTTCCATCAGAAGGGGGTGTGGTTTAATACTCTCCGTCCTTCCATCAGAAGGGGGTGTGGTTTAATAACGCTCCGTCCTTCCATCAGAAGGGGGTGTGGTTTAATAACTCTCCGTCCTTCCATCAGAAGGGGGTGTGGTTTAATACTCTCCGCCCTTCCATCTGAAGGGGGTGTGGTTTAATACTCTCCGCCCTTCCATCTGAAGGGGGTGTGGTTTTAACAAGGTTTTCCATCACTAACTGTCACTACTTAATGAAAATGATTGATCAAAGTGTTCCTCCGCAATACAGACAGCATTGTTTAAAACTGTGTGTGTGTGCATGTGCGTGTGTGAGTATGTGTGTGTGTGTGTGAGTGTGTCTCACTGCATTTAAATCAAACTCTCTCGCGGTGTCATAGATTAACTCATAATTTTATTACACCCTCTCTCTCTCTCTGCCTCTCTCTCTCATGTTCCTAGCGGACTGTGACTTATGAATACTAGGAACATCGTTCTGGGTATTTCATAATGAGACTCCCTCCCTCCTCCACACAGACAGATACAATGATCACATCCCTCCCTTCAGACCCAAATCAGAACGGGGAAAGAAAACGTCACACCACTGTGTAAATAGATGATCAATGTACAGGTGGAAGGTCAGGACACTGGATAGAATAACGTTACACCTTACTATGCACTTCTCTGATAAGATGCTTTTTTGAAGAACATGACAACTGTATTTGTAATAGCTCACTAACTCCCCCAAGAAGCAACACAAACACACTGACAACCTCCATATTCCAACATCATTTTTAGTGTGCTTGCTGAAAGCACACTACTGTTATTCCTCATACTTGATATTAGTGTGCTTGCTGCTCCTGAAACAGAGCAGGCCTAACAGTGAGCAGAGTGAATGCTCTGGTCTGTGTGCCCTACATAGATCACTATAGATCACCATAGATCACCATAGATCACTATAGATCACTATATATCACTATATATCACCATAGATCACTATAGATCACTATAGATCACCATAGATCACTATATCACCATAGATCACAATATATCACTATAGATCACCATAGATCACTATAGATCACTATAGACCATATATCACCATAGATCACCAGAGATCACTATAGATCACCATAGATCACCATAGATCACTATAGATCACCATAGATCACCATAGATCACTATAGACCATAGATCACCATAGATCACTATATATCACTATAGACCATTCATGACCATAGATGACCATAGATCACCATAGACCACTATAGATCACCATAGATCACTATAGATCACTATAGACCATTGATGACCATAGATCACCATAGGTCACCATAGATCACTATAGATCACTATAGACCATAGATCACCATAGATCACTATAGATCACCTTAGATCACCATAGATCACCATAGATCACTATATATCACTATAGATCACTATAGATCACCATAGATCACTATAGATCCCCATAGATCACCATAGATCACCGTAGATAACAATAGATCACTACAAATTACTATAGATCACTATTGATCACTATAGATCACCATAGATCACTATAGATCAAAGCCATATGCGGGGCCTGTAGTAGTGCACTCTGTAGGGAATAGGGAGGCAGCCTGTCAAACAGAAACACAGCTACTTCTTTCCTGCACTGTTTGGCTGTACTGGCTCTATGTTTACTGTCTGGCTGTACTGGCTCTATGTTTACTGTCTGGCTGTACTGGCTCTATGTTCACTGTCTGGCTGTACTGGCTCTGTGTTTACTAATCTGGCTGTACTGGGTCTGTCTGTGTGAACGTTTGGGGTCTTCTGTCCTCTCTGTGATCGGGTTACCGGGCAGAATAATAAAAAGGCCTCAACACTTTTTTTCTGAGGAGTGAAGGAGTCACATCTCTCTGTATGTCATTATGGGCTGAGGCCAGTCGCAGGGCCAGTCACATCTCTCTGTGGGTCATTATGGGCTAGGGGCCAGCAGCAGGGCCAGTCACATCTCTCTGTGGGTCATTATGGGCTAGGGGCCAGCAGCAGGGCCAGTCACATCTCTCTGTGGGTCATTATGGGCTAGGGGCCAGCAGCAGGGCCAGTCACATCTCTCTGTGGGTCATTATGGGCTAGGGGCCAGCAGCAGGGCCAGTCACATCTCTCTGTGGGTCATTATGGGCTAGGGGCCAGCAGCAGGGCCAGTCACATCTCTCTGTGGGTCATTATGGGCTAGGGGCCAGCAGCAGGGCCAGTCACATCTCTCTGGGGGTCGTTATGGGCTAGGGGCCAGCAGCAGGGCCAGTCACATCTCTCTGGGGGTCGTTATGGGCTAGGGGCCAGCAGCAGGGCCAGTCACATCTCTCTGTGGGTCATTATGGGCTAGGGGCCAGCAGATGCAGTACCAATGGACAGGCAATTGATGTTGCTTCTAGAGGAAGTTTGGAACTCGGTAGTGAGTGTTGCAACTGAGGACAGACGATTTTTACACTCTGCGCGCTTCAGCACTCTGTGGTCCTGTTCTGTGAGCTTGTGTGGCCTACCACTTCGCGGCTGAACCGTTGTTGCTCTTAGACGTTTCCACTTCACAATAACAGCACTTACAGTTGACTGGGGCAGCTCTAGCATGGCACACATTTTAAGAACTGACTTGTTGGAAAGATGGCATCCTACGACGGTGCCACGTTGAAATGTCACTCAGCTCTTCAGTATGGGCCATTCTACTGCCAATGTTTTTCTACGGAGATTGTATGGCTGTGTGCTCGATTTTATACACCTGTCAGCAACGGGTATGGCTGAAATAGCCGAATACACTAATTTGAAGGGTTGTCCATATACTTTTGGCCATGTAGTGTGTTTCAAATATAGACTAATGCAAAAAATGCAACTTAACACATTCCCATCAAAAGGGATGAAAATAAAATTATGAGATCACAGGAAATACAAGTATGTCCCTTTGGGAAACCTTCTTTTCCAGCCAGTTCCCAGCAAACCAAAATTGGTTCTGTTTAAGTTTCCAGAACATTCTCATAACACAAAAACTGTCCAGTTGTGCTGAGGATTATATCATATTTGTATAAAAAATGTGCCTTATGTTGCAAGAATGTTCCCAGAATGTTTCTCTCACATTTTGTTGTGTCAGCATGTTCTAAAAACATTACTGGTACACTCTGTTATTACATTACCTGGAAACCTAATTAGCATGTTTGGGTAATGTTCTAGGGTGGTTGTTACAGATGTTGTGCACAACATTTTAGTGAATGTTAGGAGAACATTCCAAGGACATAAAAAAAAAAAAATCAAATTCTTGTGTTTGGGATGTTATCATCCCAATGTTAGATATAACCCTAACTAGAACTTTAATGAGAATATTAGCCAATGTATGGCTGAATGTTCCAGGTTTGCTGGGTGAGTTGAAGATATTCTTCCCACCTCCACTCTGCTATACTGTTCACGTACTTGGTTGAGTCACTGTCGCTACTTAGCGACAGCATTTCTCTATCTCTTATCCCAGCCTGTTAGTTAATCAGCCCTTGTGGTCCTGAATGAAGCCTCCGCCCCTGCAGCTCTCCCAGCTGCAGGCTGCAGCACACCGCCCGGCCTGCCCCGCCATGAGGCCCTTGTAGAGGATGATTAGCACCACGCCATTGATAGCCCAATTAGGGACACCTTCTGGTCAACGAGGCTGCTTGCCAAGTGTCAGACGGATTACCTGACAACCTTTCCAGCAGCTCACTTAAGTTTCTCCCTGCCTGGGCTGGTCCAAGATCTCTCACTCTCTCTCTCCTCTCTCCGTCTCTCTCTCTCTCTCTCTGTTCTCTCTCTCTCTCTGTCTCTCCTCCCTATATCTCTATTCTCTATCTATCTCTCGAGCTTCGCTATCTACTACTGATCTCTCTGCATCTCTATCTAGCCGTCTATCTCTCTCTTCCTTCTCTCTCTCTTTGATATCCTCTCTCTCTTCTTCTTCTCTTTCTCTCTCTCTCCTCCCTCCTCTTTCACTTATCTGTCTATTCTTTGAAGAGGAGGGGAGGAGAGGAGGGGAGAGGGGGAGGGGATGTGAGGGGAGGAGGAGGAGGTTGAGGGGGAGGAGGAGGGGGGAGAGGGAGGAGGAGGAGGGGGGGAGAGGGGGGAAAGAGGAGGGGAGAGGAAGAGGAGGTGGGAGGGGGAGAGAGGGAGGTTGAAGGGGAAGGAGGAGGGGAAGGGGAGGAGGAGGGGGAGAGGGAGGAGGGGAAGGGGAAAGGGAGGAGAGGGAGGAGGAGGAGGAGGAGATGGGGGGAGGGAGGAAGAGTAGGTGGAGAGGGAGAAGGGGGGAGGGGAGAGGGAGGAAGGAGGAGGTGGAGAGGGAGGAGGAGGAGAGGAGAGGGAGGAAGAGGAGGTGGAGAGGGAGGAAGAGGAGGGGAGAGGGAGGAAGAGGAGGGGAAGGGGGAGGAGGAGGTGGAGAGGGAGAAGGAGGGGGGTAAAGGGGGAGAAGGAGGTGGACGAGGGAGAAGGGGAGGTGAAGGGGGGGGGAGGGTGGGAGAGGAGGAAGAGGAGGTGGAGAGGGAGAAGGAGGAGAGGGAGGAAAGAGGAGGGGAGAGGGAGAAGGAGGAGAGGGGTGGAGGGGGAGGAGGAGGAGGGGAGAGGGAGGAGGAGGAGGAGAGGGAGAAGGAGGAGATGGAGAGGGAGGAAGAGGAGGAGGAGAGGGGGGGAAGAGGAGGGGGAGAGGGAGGAGGAGGGGGAGAGGGAGGAGGAGGAGGTGGAGAGGGAGAAGGAGGAGGTGGAGAGGGAGGAGGAGGAGGTGGAGAGGGAGGAGGAGGAGGTGGGAAGAGGAGGAGGAGGTGGAGAGGGAGGAGGAGGAGGTGGAGAGGGAGGAGGAGGAGGGGGATAGGGAGGAGGAGGAGGTGGAGAGGGAGGAGGAGGAGGGGGGAGAGGGAGGAGGAGGAGGAGAGGAGAGGGAAGAGGAGGTGGAGAGGGAGGAAGAGGAGGTGGAGGGGAAAGGAGGAGGTGGGAGGGGAGGAGGAGGAGGAGGAGGTGGGGGAGGGAAAGGAGGAGGTGGAGAGGGAGGAGGGGAGGTGGAGAGGGAGGAGAGGAGGTGGAGAGGGAGAAGGAGGAGGTGGAGAGGGGGAGGAGGAGGTGGAGAGGGAGGAAGAGGAGGTGGAGAGGGAGAAGGAGGAGGTGGAGAGGGAGGAGGAGGCAGGCTTTCTGTCTCTCCCTCTCTAACCGTTTTTAATCTCACCTAATGGATTCAGCAGGTATTCTTTTGATCTCTCTCTCCATGTGATCTCTCTCTCCATGTGATCTCTCTCTCCATGTGATCTCTCTCTCCATGTGATCTCTCTCTCCATGTGATCTCTCTCTCCATGTGATCTCTCTCTCCATGTGCTTTCCTCTCCATGATCTATGGGCATTCCAGTCCAAACAGACATCGCACATATCCCACCATCCAGTCCAGACAGACATCTAACATATCCTACCGTCCAGTCCAGTCCAGACAGACATCTTACATATTGTACCGTCCAGTCCAGACAGACATCTAACATATTGTACCGTCCAGTCCAGACAGACATCTAACATATCATAACATCCGGTCCAGGCAGATATCTGGCTAAGGAGAAGATGGCTGCCGTTTTACAGTCCTCTAACCAATTGTATTATTATGTGTGTTTTCTCGAGCTAAATCACTTCTATGCTCGCTTCGAGGCAAGCAACACTGAAGCATGCATTAGAGCACCAGCTGTTCCGGATGACTATGTGATCACGCTCTCCGTAGCCGATGTGAGCAAGACCTTTAAGCAGGTCAACATTCACAAGGCCGCAGGGCCAGACAGATTACCAGGACGTGTACTCCGACCATGCGGTGACCAACTGGCAAGTGTCTTCACTGACATTTTCAACATGTCCCTGACTGAGTCTGTAATACCAACATGTTTCAAGCAGACCACCATAGTCCCCGTGCCCAACATTAAGATAACCTGCCTAAATGACTACCGACCCGTAGCGCTCACATCTGTAGTCATTTAGTGCCTTGAAAGGCTGGTCATGGCTCACATCAACACCATTATCCCAGAAACCCTAGACCAACTCCAATTTGCATACAGCCCCAACAGATCCACAGATGATGCAATCTCTATTGCACTCCACACTGCCCTTTCCCACCTGGACAAGATATGCTATTCATTGACTACAGCTCAGCGTTCAACACCATATTGCCCTCAAAGCTCATCACTAAGCTAAGGACCCTGGGACTAAACACCTCCCTCTGCAACTGGATCCTGGACTTCCTGACGGGCCGCCCCCAGGTGGTAAGGGTAGGTAACAACACATCTGCCACACTGATCCTCAACACGGGGGCCCATCAGGGGTGCGTGCTCAGTCCCCTCCTGTACTCCCTGTTCACCCATGACTGCATGGCCCGGCACGCCTCCAACACTATCATTAAGTTTGCAGACGACACAACAGTGGTGGCCTGATCACAGACAACGATGAGACAGCCCATAGGAGGAGGTCAGAGACCTGGCCGTGTGGTGCCAGGATAACAACCTCTCCCTCAACCTGATCAAGACAAAGGAGATGATTGTGGACTACAGGAAAAAAAAGAAGACGGGGCTGTAGTGGAACAGGTTGAGAGCTTCAAGTTCTTTGGTGTCCACATCAACAACACACTATCATGGTCCAAACACACCAATACTGTCGCGAAGAGGGCACGACAAAGCCTATTCCCCCTCAGGAGACTGAAAATATTTGGCATGGGTCCTCAGATCCTCAAAAAGTTATCAGCTGCACCATCGAGAGCATCCTGACTGGTATGGCAACTGCTCAGCCTCCGACCGCAAGGCACTACAGAGGGTAGTGCGTACGGCCCAGTACATCACTGGGGCCAAGCTTCCTGCCATCCAGGACCTCTATACCAGGTGGTGTCAGAGGAAGGCCCTAAAAATTGTCAAAGACTCCAGCCACCCTAGTCATAGACTGTTCTCTCTGCTACCGCACGGCAAGCGGTACCGGAGTGCCAAGTCTAGGTCCAAAAGGCTTCTCAACAGCTTCTACCCCCAAGCCATAAGACTCCTGAACAGCTAATCATGGCTACCCAGACTATTTGCACTGCCCCCCCACCCCATCCTTTTACGCTGCTGCTACTCTGTTAATTATTTACGCATAGTCACTTTAACTCTACCCACATGTACATATTACCTCAATTACCTCGACTACCCGGTGCCTCTGCACATTGACTCTGTACCGGTACCCCCTGTATATAGCCTCCCTAATGTTATTTATTTTACTGCTGCTCTTTAATTATTTTTAATTTCTGCTTATCAATTTTTTATTTAACACTTTTTTTTTTTTTTTCTTAAAACCTGCATTGTTGGTTAAGGGCTGTAAGTAAGCATTTCACTGTAAGGTCTACACCTGTTGTATTCGGCGCATGTGGCAAATAACATTTGATTTGATTCGATCCTACCATCCAGTACGGACAGACATCTAATGTATCCGACTGACAAGGCTAGTCTTGGGCTTTGTTTTTGTCCTCCTGCTCCATCCCTTCGCTCCTCTTCCATCCTTTTTAGCACACAAAGAGAGGAAACTAAATACCCACCTTCCATGTCTTTTCTTTGGCTGCTCAACTTCTGTCACAACTGTTGTGGCGAGCCCCTTCCTCTGAGTCTCGACTGATCTGGAACCTTCTTCTGGAGAAGGAGCCCCCTTACATTAGCTCTTGACCTGTGAAATGGAGGCTCGTATCCCACCTCTTCTGGAGCTCTGTTAGAGAGTGTGGTTAACTCCCAAATGGCACTTGTAGGCCCTGGTCAAAAGCATTGCACTATATAGGGAACAGGGTGCCATTTTGGAGGTATCTAGTGTGTGTAAGGATGAGCACACGCACTCAGTCAGCCGGCTCGCTGATTCAAATCTGCGGTTACAAATCAGGTTGCACCCAGCCTGGTTTCATAAGAAACAGACACAGAATGACGATTCACTTACCCCCTCGGTAAGAATCAATTCTTCCACAATGCAGCTGTCACAGAGCCCTCAGTCTTGTGAAAGCAATTTCTCCCCACTGTCTGACACGGTAATTGGGCTTTAAATTCCCAGTGACCGGCTTTGGGAGAACTCCCTTGAACCGTACTGCCGAGAGCCAAACGGAGAAAAGCAGTTACCTACTCCACATTAAAAATTCCTCAAAAAAGAAGAAATGTTACGTAGGCTCATTCTGAAAGAATCAGAATGAACCTGTTTCTAGAAATAAATAAAACAAATCCTACTGAAGAGGAATCTCAGGTGGACTGATTCAAAGTCTAAAACATAAAGTCTCTGCTATTTCAAGGGCCTTCTGCAGGACACTAAGGTGATGTTATTGTCAGTCGTCTCAGAGGACCACAGCGGGTCAAGGAGATGTAGTCCTGTTTATTGATCTAACTATTTAAAACTATTTAAACTGTTCAAAGTTTAATTAATTAATTAATTACATACAGCAATATTACTCTTTATATTTCTATATATATTATTTCCATTTCCAAACAAAGAAACCAACAAACACCCCTAACTATCTATGAAATGCATGAACACACTTTTAATCGGTGAAGAATCATTAACCAACACCTGTGGAATTAACACGGTTTCCCTATAAATACAAAATACACAACAAATACAAAATAAATATGGAATTACACCGTAATACATAAACACGTCAAGCTGTTGCCGTGTGAAACCTGGATACATAACTCAGACAGGAAACAACACTCCACTTAATGAACTGGTTGACGGATGAATCACTCTGTGCTGCTGCTGCAGCTGGAATATCCTGTCCATGTTTCACTGCAGACAGAATAAATAAAACACCATTCATTACTTTAGTCTCTAGTCCTTAGTTTCAAGTAAAGAACACTACTGACAGAAGAAGAAAAAAAACGGTTTGTTTACTGTTGTCTTACAGTACATGATATGTGATCTTTAAGTTACACACCCTCTTCAAATACTGTACGCGTCTGCGGTTAACTTGTTGTTGATAAGAAGACGTCAAGTCAATAGAATACCGTGGTAGGGCGGCAGGTAGCTTAGTGGGTAAGAGTGTTGTGCCAGTAACCGAAAGGTCGCTGGTTCTAATCCCCGAGCCGACTAGGTGACAAATCTGTCGATGTGCCCTTAAGCAAGGCACTTAACCCTAAATGCTCCTGTAAGTCGCTCTGGATAAGAGCGTCTGCTAAATGACTAAAATGTAAATGTAATGTAGCTTTAACTAAAGAGCTGTATGTAATGGTCTGGATAACTCTGCTCTACAGACATCCCATAAAAAGCTTTCTTGGCTACTCTGCAGTTACTTTGGCATAAAATGGATATTATAACTCAATTTTCTCCCTTCTTGAAGACTGATAATGATTTTCAGTATCCATCTTCACTATAAGCACAAAGAGGTCCCATTCTCTCCCTGTGAGAGGCATTAACACTGACCCCAGGGGAACCCCTAAGGGCAGCCTGAAATCTTCAGGGACTAATGTTCACTTATGAACACCATTTGTTATCTTCCACTGTGCAAAATTACAGGGTTGGGGTTAGGGTGAGACAGGAGGTCCCCATCACTTCAATATCAACGTCCTCAAAAGCATTGACCACTAGAAAGGGGTGACCTACTGCTACAATCAGGGCAAACATTTCCACTCCGGCCACATACCTGATAGCAGACGCCACATACCTGATAGCAGACGCCACATACCTGATAGCAGAGACCACATAGCTGATAGCAGAGTGAAACATAACTGACAGCAGAGAGAAACATAACTGACAGCAGAGTGAAACATAACTGATAGCAGAGTGAAACATAACTGATAGCAGAGTGAAACATAACTGATAGCAGAGACCATATAGCTGATAGCAGAGTGAAACATAGCTGATAGCAGAGTGAAACATAACTGATAGCAGAGTGAAACATAACTGACAGCAGAGTGAAACATAACTGATAGAGTGAAACATAACTGATAGCAGAGTGAAACATAACTGATAGCAGAGTGAAACATAACTGATAGCAGAGTGAAACATAACTGATAGCAGAGTGAAACATAACTGACAGCAGAGTGAAACATAACTGATAGCAGAGTGAAACATAACTGATAGCAGAGTGAAACATAACTGATAGCAGAGTGAAGCATAACTGATAGCAGAGTGAAACATAACTGATAGCAGAGTGAAACATAACTGACAGCAGAGTGAAACATAACTGATAGCAGAGTGAAACATAACTGATAGCAGAGTGAAACATAACTGATAGCAGAGTGAAACATAACTGATAGCAGAGTGAAACATAACTGATAGCAGAGTGAAACATAACTGATAGCAGAGACCACATAACTGACAGCAGAGTGAAACATAGCTGATAGCAGAGTGAAACATAACTGATAGCAGAGTGAAACATAACTGATAGCAGAGAGAAACATAACTGATAGCAGAGTGAAACATAACTGATAGCAGAGTGAAACATAACTGATAGCAGAGTGAAACATAACTGATAGCAGAGTGAAACATAACTGATAGCAGAGTGAAACATAACTGATAGCAGAGACCACATAACTGACAGCAGAGTGAAACATAACTGATAGCAGAGTGAAACATAACTGATAGCAGAGTGAAACATAACTGATAGCAGAGTGAAACATAACTGACAGCAGAGTGAAACATAACTGATAGCAGAGTGAAACATAACTGATAGCAGAGTGAAACATAACTGACAGCAGAGTGAAACATAACTGATAGCAGAGTGAAACATAACTGATAGCAGAGTGAAACATAACTGATAGCAGAGTGAAACATAACTGATAGCAGAGTGAAACATAACTGATAGCAGAGTGAAACATAACTGATAGCAGAGTGAAACATAACTGATAGCAGAGTGAAACATAACTGACAGCAGAGTGAAACATAACTGATAGCAGAGTGAAACATAACTGATAGCAGAGTGAAACATAACTGATGGCAGAGTGAAACATAACTGATAGCATTGTGAAACATAACTGATAGGAGAGTGAAACATAACTGATAGCAGAGTGAAACATAACTGACAGCAGAGTGAAACATAACTGATAGCAGAGTGAAACATAACTGATAGCAGAGTGAAACATAACTGATAGCAGAGTGAAACATAACTGATAGCAGAGTGAAACATAACTGATAGCAGAGTGAAACATAGCTGATAGCAGACGCCACATAACTGATAGCAGAGTGAAACATAACTGACAGCAGAGTGAAACATAACTGATAGCAGAGTGAAACATAACTGATAGCAGAGTGAAACATAACTGATAGCAGAGTGAAACATAACTGATAGCAGAGTGAAACATAACTGATAGCAGAGTGAAACATAGCTGATAGCAGAGTGAAACATAACTGATAGCAGAGTGAAACATAACTGACAGCAGAGTGAAACATAACTGATAGCAGAGTGAAACATAACTGATAGCAGAGTGAAACATAACTGATAGCAGAGTGAAACATAACTGATAGCAGAGTGAAACATAACTGACAGCAGAGTGAAACATAACTGATAGCAGAGTGAAACATAACTGATATCAGAGTGAAACATAACTGATAGCAGAGTGAAACATAACTGACAGAAGAGTGAAACATAACTGATAGCAGAGTGAAACATAACTGATAGCAGAGTGAAACATAACTGATAGCAGAGTGAAACATAACGGATAGCAGAGTGAAACATAACTGACAGCAGAGTGAAACATAACTGATAGCAGAGTGAAACCATAACTGATAGCAGAGTGAAACATAACTGATAGCAGAGTGAAACATAACTGATAGCAGAGTGAAACATAACTGATAGCAGAGTGAAACATAACTGACAGCAGAGTGAAACATAACTGATAGCAGAGTGAAAACATAACTGACAGCAGAGTGAAACATAACTGATAGCAGAGTGAAACATAACTGATAGCAGAGTGAAACATAACTGATAGCAGAGTGAAACATAACTGATAGCAGAGTGAAACATAACTGATAGCAGAGTGAAACATAACTGACAGCAGAGTGAAACATAACTGATAACAGAGTGAAACATAACTGATAGCAGAGTGAAACATAACTGATAGCAGAGTGAAACATAACTGATAGCAGAGTGAAACATAACTGATAGCAGAGTGAAACATAACTGATAGCAGAGTGAAACATAACTGATAGCAGAGTGAAACATAACTGATAGCAGAGTGAAACATAACTGATAGCAGAGTGAAACATAACTGACAGCAGAGTGACACTTAACTGATAGCAGAGTGAAACATAACTGACAGCAGAGTGAAACATAACTGACAGCAGAGTGAAACATAACTGATAGCAGAGTGAAACATAACTGATAGCAGAGTGAAACATAACTGATAGCAGAGACAACATAGCTGATAGCAGACGCCACATAACTGATAGCAGAGTGAAACATAACTGACAGCAGAGTGAAACATTATTGATAGCAGAGTGAAACATAACTGATAGCAGAGTGAAACATAATTGATATCAGAGTGAAACATAACTGATAGCAGAGTGAAACATAACTGATAACAGAGTGACACATAACTGATAGCAGAGTGAAACATAACTGATAGCAGAGTGAAACATAACTGATAGCAGAGTGAAACATAACTGATAGCAGAGTGAAACATAACTGATAGCTGACGCCACATAACTGATAGCAGAGTGAATCATAACTGATAGCAGAGTGAAACATAACTGATAGCAGAGTGAAACATAACTGATAGCAGAGTGAAACATAACTGACAGCAGAGTGAAACATAACTGATATCAGAGTGAAACATAACTGATAGCAGAGTGAAACATAACTGATAGCAGAGTGAAACATAACTGATAGCAGAGTGAAACATAACTGATAGCAGAGTGAATCATAACTGATAGCAGAGTGAAACATAACTGATAGCAGAGTGAAACATAACTGATAGCAGAGTGAAACATAACTGACAGCAGAGTGAAAACATAACTTAAGAGGAATAACTGATGCAGAGTGAAACATAACTGATAGCAGAGTGAAACATAACTGATAGCAGAGTGAAACATAACTGATAGCAGAGTGAAACATAACTGATAGCAGAGTGAAACATAACTGATAGCAGAGTGAAACATAACTGATAGCAGAGTGAAACATAACTGATAGCAGAGTGAAACATAACTGATAGCAGAGTGAAACATAACTGATAGCAGAGTGAACATAACTGATAGCAGAGTGAAACATAACTGATAGCAGAGTGAAACATAACTGATAGCAGAATGAAACATAACTGATAGCAGAGTGAACCATAGCTGATAGCAGAGTGAAACATAACTGATAGCAGAGTGAAACATAACTGATAGCAGAGTGAAACATAACTGATAGCAGAGTGAAACATAACTGATAGCAGAGTGAAACATAACTGACAGCAGAGTGAAACATAACTGATAGCAGAGTGAAACATAACTGATAGCAGAGTGAAACATAACTGATAGCAGAGTGAAACATAACTGATAGCAGAGTGAAACATAACTGATAGCAGAGTGAAACATAACTGATAGCAGAGTGAAACATAACTGATAGCAGAGTGAAACATAACTGATAGCAGAGTGAAACATAACTGATAGCAGAGTGAAACATAACTGATAGCAGAGTGAAACATAACTGATAGCAGAATGAAACATAACTGATAGCAGAGTGAAACATAGCTGATAGCAGAGTGAAACATAACTGATAGCAGAGTGAAACATAACTGATAGCAGAGTGAAACATAACTGATAGCAGAGTGAAACATAACTGATAGCAGAGTGAAACATAACTGACAGCAGAGTGAAACATAACTGATAGCAGAGTGAAACATAACTGATAGCAGAGTGAAACATAACTGACAGCAGAGTGAAACATAACTGATAGCAGAGTGAAACATAACTGATAGCAGAGTGAAACATAACTGACAGCAGAGTGAAACATTACTGATAGCAGAGTGAAACATAACTGATAGCAGAGTGAAACATAATTGATATCAGAGTGAAACATAACTGATAGCAGAGTGAAACATAACTGATAACAGAGTGAAACATAACTGATAGCAGAGTGAAACATAACTGACAGCAGAGTGAAACATAACTGACAGCAGAGTGAAACATAACTGATAGCAGAGTGAAACATAACTGATAGCAGAGTGAAACATAACTGATAGCAGACGCCACATAACTGATAGCAGAGTGAATCATAACTGATAGCAGAGTGAAACATAACTGATAGCAGAGTGAAACATAACTGATAGCAGAGTGAAACATAACTGACAGCAGAGTGAAACATAACTGATAGCAGAGTGAAACATAACTGAAAGCAGAGTGAAACATAACTGATAGCAGAGTGAAACATAACTGATAGCAGAGTGAAACATAACTGATAGCAGAGTGAAACATAACTGATAGCAGAGTGAAACATAACTGATAGCAGAGTGAAACATAACTGATAGCAGAGTGAAACATAACTGATAGCAGAGTGAAACATTACTGACAGCAGAGTGAAACATAACTGATATCAGAGTGAAACATAACTGATAGCAGAGTGAAACATAACTGATAGCAGAGTGAAACATAACTGATAGCAGAGTGAAACATAACTGATAGCAGAGTGAAACATAACTGATAGCAGAGTGAAACATAACTGATAGCAGAGTGAAACATAACTGATAGCAGAGTGAAACATAACTGATAGCAGAGTGAAACATAACTGATAGCAGAGTGAAACATAACTGATAGCAGAGTGAAACATAACCGATAGCAGAGTGAAACATAACTGATAGCAGAGTGAAACATAACTGATAGCAGAATGAAACATAACTGATAGCAGAGTGAAACATAGCTGATAGCAGAGTGAAACATAACTGATAGCAGAGTGAAACATAACTGATAGCAGAGTGAAACATAACTGACAGCAGAGTGAAACATAACTGATAGCAGAGTGAAACATAACTGATATCAGTGTCCATATAACTGATAGCAAAGACCACATAATTGATAGCAGAGGCCACATAACTTATATCAAAGGCCACAGAACTGATAAAGAAAGCCACATTTCTGATAGCAGAGACAAATTAGCTGATAGCAGAGACAAATTAGCTGATAGCAGTGAAACATAGCTGACAGCAGAGTGAAACTTAACTGATAGCAGTTTACATATTTTATTTTAATTTTTTATTTCACCTTTATTTAACCAGGTAAGCCATTTGAGAACAAGTTCTCATTTACAACTGCGACCTGGCCAAGATAAAGCAAAGCAGTGCGATTAAAAACAACAGCAACACAGTGTTACATATGGGGTAAAACAAAACATAAAGTCAAAAATACAACAGAAAATATATATACAGTGTGTGCGAATGTAGTAAGTTATGGAGGTAAGGCAATAAATAGGCCATAGTGCAAAAATAGTTACAATTTCGTAATTAACACTGGAATGATAGATGTGCAAAAGATGATGTGCAAATAGAGATACTGGGGTGCAAATTAGCAAAATAAATAACAATATGGGGATGAGGTAGTTGGGTGGTCTAATTACAGAATGGCAGAATAACTGATAGCAGAGACCAAATATCTGATAGCAGAGGCCACATAACTGATAGCAGTGATTTCCATTCCGGCCACATAACTGATAGCAGAGGCCACAGAACTGATAGCAGAGGCCACAGAACTGATAGCAGAGGCCACAGAACTGATAGCAGAGACAACATAACTGATAGCAGATTGAAACGTAACTGATAGCAGAGTAAAACATAACTGATAGCAGATTGAAACTTAACTGATTTTAGAGTGAAACATAACTGATAGCAGAGTGAAACATAACTGATAGCAGAGTGAAACATAACTGATTTTAGAGTGAAACATAACTGATAGCAGAGTGAAACTTAACTGATTTTAGAGTGAAACATAACTGATAGCAGAGTGAAACATAACTGATAGCAGAGTGAAACATAACTGATAGCAGAGTGAAACATCTCAGTCAGATTATTGACTTTTCCAACTTCTAATAGCCCGTCATAAAGACTGTCCGTACCACTCGACCAATAATATGAATACCCATTTCTTTACAGCTATATACAATAGGGGGTTTGAATCAGCATTATTGACTGGGGGACATTTAACAATGCCTGTAATGGTTTTATGGAAGGTTCATGTCAAAGTGACCAGATAAGGTGCTTCTCTTAAAACACCTTCATTGATTAAACTGCTCAATGGTAGATCTTCAGAGAGGATTAGATAAATGTATTTCAGATTTTCCCCCATCTATATATTTTTCTTTCCCTAATAACTGCAATTTGTGTGATTTACAGATCACAGTGTACAGGTCTAGAACATCAATCCCCATGGAGGAGACGAGCTATGATGATTGGGCTTGTGGTGGGGTTTCTTACAGAGCTAAAGAAAGAGTACTGAGAGAAAAATGGTTAGAATGATCATATGGAAGGACATTGTGAGGAGAATACTAAATCATATCTTTTGGTTTGGTGATATGTTAAAATTAAATAAAAATCTGCACAGTATCACAGTATCACAGTATCAGAGTATCACAGTATCACAGTATCACAGTATCAGAGTATCAGAGTATCACAATATCAGAGTATCAGAGTATCACAGTATCAGAGTATCAGAGTATCACAGTATCAGAGTATCAGAGTATCAGAGTATCACAGTATCACAGTATCAGAGTATCAGAGTATCAGAGTATCACAGTATCAGAGTATCACAGTATCAGAGTATCACAGTATCAGAGTATCAGAGTATCACAGTATCACAGTATCAGAGTATCACAGTATCAGAGTATCACAGTATCACAGTATCACAGTATCACAGTATCACAGTATCACAGTATCACAGTATCACAGTATCAGAGTATCAGAGTATCACAGTATCACAGTATCAGAGTATCACAGTATCAGAGTATCACAGTATGAGAGTATCACAGTATCACAGTATCACAGTATCACAGTATCAGAGTTTCAGAGTATCACAGTATCACAGTATCAGAGTATCAGAGTATCACAGTATCACAGTATCACAGTATCAGAGTATCAGAGTATCACAGTATCACAGTATCACAGTATCACAGTATCAGAGTATCACAGTATCAGAGTATCACAGTACCACAATATCACAGTATCACAGTATCAGAGTATCACAGTACCACAATATCACAGTATCACAGTATCACAGTATCAGAGTATCAGAGTATCACAGTATCACAGTATCAGAGTATCACAGTACCACAGTATCACAGTATCACAGTACCACAGTATCACAGTATCACAGTATCTTGCTCTTCAGTATCCGTTCAGTTTATTAAGCTTGTTTGGTGACATGTGAAAGTAATTGAAACTCTACGCTGGAAAAACGTCCAATCATATTAGTTATCTACTGCAGTGACACTATATGAACAGTACAAGAAGTAAAATAAAAAAACAAATAATTACATGCTCACTTATTTTGATGAAAACATACACCATTTTAATTAGCTTAATTCAATTTGTCACAGTTGACAAAACACCCACCCTCACCACTCCTAGATTTGAGGACTGAAGCGACTTGGAGCGTCTGTGATTTAACAATCACCAGGAGCCTATAAAGCCGGTATACAGCCGGGACAATGTGAAAGGCTCTGTAAAACCATTACCAGCACAGCAGGAGAGAACAAGAGGTAGTTGTTGAGGTAGTTAAGAGCTGGCCAAGGTCGCCACTACTGCTCTGAATAGACCCCGGCAGACACCAGCCAAAGACCCCCCCCGGCAGAAACCAGGGGTATTCGCTCCAAATTGCAACCCTATCCCAATTTAGTGCACTACTTTTTTGACCAGATCCCTATAGGCCCTGGGTCAAAAGTAGAGCACTATGTAAGGGAATAGGGTGCGATTTGGGACGCAGGCAGAGATTGTCCTGAAAGTACTGAGACACTTTTCCAAAACCACTTCGGAACCACTTCGGAACCACTTTCTCAGACATCTCTTTCTGCCCCAAACCTGAGAAATAATTATTGTGGGCATTGTATAAAGGCACACAGGTGAAAGAGGATGTTTAGGTTGTCTGCGTTGGTCGAAAGGATTCTTTGACTGGTGAAGTGAACCTCAGAGGCATGGAGAATGTATTGTGCCAGAGGATCATAATGTCTAGAACACCCACACATGCTCACCCAACACACACACACACACCCACACCCAACACACACACACACGCCCAACACACACACACACACACGCACACCCACACACGCACACACACACACACACGCACACCCACACACGCACACCCACACGCGTGCACACATGCTCACGCACACACACTCCCACTCACACACACACACACACACACACACACACACACACACATACACACATCTTCTCTGAGGATCATATTGGCTCGAAGAACCATGATGGAGGTTGTGTGGCGTAGTCTTCCAGAATGTATTGGCTGGGTGCGAATAAGATAAAATGTTCACCAATTCAGGTCTCTCTGCCACTGATGACTGCATTAAGTAAGGGACCGTTTGAAAATTACTGGAGGGAGGGGGGGGGGGGGGTCCAAATCGAGAAAAATGATGCACCCCCTTCCCAACCTATTGGCAGCACTTTGTAAACCGGAACTCCCAATTATCCAATGTTTGGATCCAGAAATGAATCATCATACAGCTGACCGTATTACATGAGATTTTAGTTAACATCGATGGGATGGGTGTCCCGTAGACGGGATGGTTGAGCTAACGTGCGCTAATGTGATTAGCATTACTGTTGTAAGTAACAGCAAACTTTCCAGGACACAGACATGTCTTATATGGGCAGAAAGCTTAAATTCATGTGAATCTAACTGCACTGTCCAATTTACAGCAGCTATTACAGTGAAAAAAAAAATCCCATGCTATTGTTTGAGGAGAGTGCACAACAACAACAAAAAATATCACGGCAACTGGTTTGATACATTCACCTCTGAAGGTAAATAATGTACTTACATTCAGTCATCTTGCTCTGATTTGTCATCCTAAGGGTCCCAGAGATAAAATGTATCATAGTTTTGTTCGATAAAATCAATTTTTATATTTAAATGTAGGAACTGGGTTCTACAGTTTGAACCCCTGCTGTCTCTGGCTCCACACCCACCCCGCCCGGCCATCTAGATGTGTGAAAGTTAGTGTATAAGCTAATGATCCGTCATGTGTGACATTCCTGGGAGTGTGTAAACTTACATTTTGTATTACCATATCATTTTTGTATGTTCTCTACAGTTAGGTATTTGAAAATGTATCAATTGACCAATTCAGCACATTTGGGCAGACTTGATACAAAGTAGTCCAGTATTGCAATGCTTCACTGGATCAATCTGAAACTCTGCACACACACTGCTGCCATCTATTGGCCAGAATGTAAATTACGCCCAAACTGCAATATTATATTGTGGCCTTTCTCTTCCATTTCAAAGATGATGGAACAAAAAATAAAATTACAAAACGCATGTTTTTTTGTTTGTTTTATCTTCTACCAGATCTAATTTGTTATATTCTCCTACTTTAATTCACATTTCCACAAACTTCAAAGTGTTTCTTTTCAAATGGTATCAAGAATATACATATCCTTGCTTCAATTCCTGAGCTACAGGCAGTTAAATTTGAGTATGTCATTTTAGGCGACAATTGAAAAAAAAGGTCCGATCCTTAAGAGGTCAACATATTGAGTGACTGCAATTCACACTTTGGTTTTGGTAGAAAAGTCACTGCCAAGAAATGCATATGTTAGCATATTTGGACAAAAAAACATTCAATATAGTTTAATATATTTTATATATACAGTTGAAGTCGGAAGTTTACATACACTTAGGTTGGAGTCATTAAAACTAGTTTTTCAACCACTCCACACATTTCTTGTTAACAAACTATAGTTTTGGCAAGTCGGTTAGGACATCTACTTTGTGCATGACACAAGTAATTTTTCCAACAATTGTTTACAGACAGATTATTTCACTTATAATTCACTGTATCACAATTCCAGTGGGTCAGAAGTTTACATACACTAAGTTGACTGTGCCTTTAAACAGCTTGGAAAATTCCAGAAAATGAAGCTTCTGATAGGCTAATTGACATAATTTGCTCAATTGGAGGTGTACTTGTGGACATATTTCAAGGCCTACCTTCAAACTCAGTGCCTCTTTGCTTGACATCATGGGAAAATCAAAAGAAATCAGCCAAGACCTCAGAAAAAAATGGTAGACCTCCACAAGTCTGGTTCATCCTTTGGGTGCAATTTCCAAACGCCTGAAGGTACCACGTTCATCTGTACAAACAATAGAATGCAAGTATAAACACCATGGGACCACGCAGCCGTCATACCGCTCAGGAAGGAGACGCGTTCTGTCTCCTAGAGATGAACGTACTTTGGTGCGAAAAGTGCAAATCTATCCCAGAACAACAGCAAAGGACCTTGTGAAGATGCTGGAGGAAACAGCTACAAAAGTATCTATTTTCACAGTAAAACGAGTCCTATATCGACATAACCTGAAAGGCTGCTCAGCAAGGAAGAAGCCACTGCTCCAAAACCACCATAAAAAAGCCAGACTACAGTTTGCAACTGCACATGGGGACAAAGATCGTACTCTTTCAAGAAATGTCCTCTGGTCTGATGAAACAAAAATAGAACTGTTTGGCCATAATGACTATCGTTATGTTTGGAGGAAAAAGGGGGTCGCTTGCAAGCCGAAGAACACCATCCCAACTGTGAAGCACGGGGGTGGCAACATCATGCTGTGGGGGTGCTTTGCTGCAGGAGGGACTGGTGCACTTCACAAAATAGATGGCATCATGAGGAAGGAAAATGATTTGGATATATTGAAGCAACATCTCAAGACATCAGTCAGGAAGTTAAAGCTTGGTCGCAAATGGGTCTTCCAAATGGACAATGACCCCAAGCATACTTCCAAAGTTGTGGCAAAATGGCTTAAGGACAACAAAGTCAAGGTATTGGAGTGGCCATCATAAAGCCCTGACCCCAATCCTATAGAAAATGTGTGGGCAGAACTGAAAAAGCATGTGCGAGCAAGGAGGCCTACAAACCTAACTCAGTTACACCAGCTCTATCAGGTGGAATGGGCCAAAATTCACCCAACTTATTGTGGGAAGCTTGTGGAAGGCTACCCGAAACATTTGACCCAATTTACACAATTTAAAGGCAATGCTACCAAATAGTAATTGAGTGTATGTAAACTTCTGACCCACTGGGAATGTGGTGAAAGGACTAAAAGGTGAAATAAATCATTTTCTCTACTATTAGTCTGACATTTCACATTCTTAAAATAAAGTGGTGATCCTAACTGACCTAAGACATGGAATTTTTACTACGATTAAATGTCAGGAATTGTTAAAAAACGAGTCCGGCTCCGGGCGTGACGACCTCTCACTCTCCGCCTCCCTGTTGCGCCCCTGGTCTGGTCTGGACCTCGGTGCGATTCTTCCCCTCTCCTTCCTCCCACAATGCACCAAGCCCTGTCTGGACCCTGGTGTGGGAGACCCCGAACCTAGAGAGGGGCTGACGTCTGGGCCTGGATCGGCAATCCCCCCACGATGCACCAAGCCCTGTCTGGACCCTGGTGTGGGAGACCCCGAACCTGGAGAGGGGCTGACTTCTGGGTCTGGAGTGGAGCCGCTGACTGGAGCTGGACTGGAAACCGGTGGAGCGGACTACTCTGGCTCCGGAATGGATCCGCTGACCGGGGCTGGATTGGGCACTGGTGAAGCGGACTACTCTGGCTCCGGAATGGAGCCGCTGACCGGAGCTGGACTGGACCGGGTGGAGCGGACCACTCTGGCTCATGAGTGGATCCGCTGACCGGAGCTGGACTGGGCACCGGTGGAGCGGACTGCTCTGGCTCCGGAGTGGAGCCGCTGACCGGAGCTGGACTTGGCACCGGTGGAGCGGACTGCTCTGACTCCTGAGTGGAGCAGCTGACCGGTGCTGAACCAGGCACCGGTGGAACGGGCACGGGCCGTGCCGGACTGGGAACACGCACCACTGGCTTGGTGCGAGGAGCAGGCACGGGCCGGGGCGGACTGGGAACACGCACCACAGGTCTGGTGCGAGGAGCAGGAACTGGCCGGGCCGAACTGGGAACACGCACCACTGGACTGGTGCGCGGAGCAGGTACGGTGCGTACCAGACTGGATACACGCACCACTGGCTTGGTGCGAGGAGCAGGCACGAGGTGTACCGGACTGGGAACCGACGCTGGAGGTCTACGACTGTACCAGTCCTTTACTCTCTGCGCGGCCAGTCCTCCTCCAGTGAGGACTCCTCATTGAGCCCCCACGAGTGCAGTGGTTGGGGCTCTTCACTATCGATCCCCGACCACCCTTTTAGCCCCCCACATTTTTTTCTTGGGGCTGTCTTGCGGGCTTCCTCCTCGGCCGACGCCTTCTGTGTTCCTCTCTTGCCTGGGCCTCCTCCTTCGCCCAGGGTCCCCTTTCCCTGCCAAAATCTCCTCCCATGTCCAGAAACTCTTCCCCACCTGTGTCCAGGGTGTCTGCTGCTCTTGGGCACGCTGCTTGGCCCGTTTTTGGTGGGATCTTCTGTCACGATCGTTGAGAGACGGGTCAGACCAAGGTGCAGCGTGCGATGTGAACATGTTTATTAAATAATAAACACAACAGCAACAACAACAACAACAAAAACCCTAACGTGAAGTCCAAGGCTATACACAATACAAGACAAACACAGGAACCAGACCCCACAAACATAGTACACAAAAATGTATGCACGCATGACTGTAAGTCGCTTTGGATAAAAGCGTCTGCTAAATGGCATATTTTTTTTTTTTTTATAGTAGGCAAACAGGCTACTTAAGTATTTTTTTATTTTTTTTTTCACCTTTATTTAACCAGGTAAGCCAGTTGAGAACAAGTTCTCATTTACAACTGCGACCTGGCCAAGATAAAGCAAGCAGTGCGATAAAAACAACACAGAGTTACATATGGGGTAAAAAACATAAAGTCAAAAATACAACAGAAAATATATATACAGTGTGTGCAAATGTAGCAAGTTATGGAGGTAAGGCAATAAATAGGCTATAGTGCAAAATAATTACAATAGTATTAACACTGGAATGCTAGATGTGCAAGAGATTATGTGCAAATAGAGATACTGGGGTGCAAAAGAGCAAAATAAATAACAATATAGGGATGAGGTAGTTGGGTGGGCTAATTTCAGATGGGCTGTGTACAGGTGCAGTGATCGGTAAGGTGCTCTGACAACTGATGCTTAAAGTTAGTGAGGGAGATAAGAGTCTCCAGCTTCAGAGATTTTTGCAATTTGTTCCAGTCATTGGCAGCAGAGAACTGGAAGGAATGGCGGCCAAATGAGGTGTTGGCTTTGGGAATGACCAGTGAGATATACCTGCTGGAGCGCAGACTACGGGTGGGTGCTGCTATGGTGACCAATGAGCTAAGATAAGGCGGGGATTTGCCTAGCAGTGATTTATAGATGGCCTGGAGCCAGTGGGTTTGACGACGAACATGTAGTGAGGACCAGCCAACAAGAGCGTACAGGTCACAGTGGTGGGTAGTGTAAGGGGCTTTGGAGACAAAACGGATGGCACTGTGATAGACTACATCCAATTTGCTGAGTAGAGTGTTGGAGGCTATTTTGTAAATGACATCGCCGAAGTCAAGGATCGGTAGGATAGTCAGTTTTACGAGGGCATGTTTGGCAGCATGAGTGAAGGAGGCTTTGTTGCGAAATAGGAAGCCAATTCTAGATTTAACTTTGGATTGGAGATTCTTTATGTGAGTCTGGAAGGAGAGTTTACAGTCTAACCAGACACCTAGGTATTTGTAGTTGTCCACATACTCTAGGTCAGACCCGTCGAGAGTGGTGATTCTAGTCGGGTGGGCGGGTGCCAGCAGCGTTCGATTGAAAAGCATGCATTTAGTTTTACTAGTGTTTAAGAGCAGTTGGAGGCTACTGAAGGAGTGTTGTATGGCATTGAAGCTCGTTTGGAGGTTTGTTAACACAGTGTCCAATGAAGGGCCAGATGTATACAAATGGTGTCGTCTGCGTAGAGGTGGATCTGAGAGTCACCAGCAGCAAGAGCGACATCATTGAAATACACGGAGAAAAGTGTCAGCCCAAGAATTGAACCCTGTGGCACCCCCATAGAGACTGCCATAGGTCCAGACAACAGGCCCTCCGATTTGACACACTGAACTCTATCTGAGAAGTAGTTGGTGAACCAGGCGAGGCAGTCATTTGAGAAACCAAGGCTATTTAGTCTGCCAATAAGAATGCGGTGGTTGACAGAGTCGAAAGCCTTGGCCAGGTCGATGAAGACGGCTGCACAGTACTGTCTATTATCAATCGCGGTTATAATATCGTTTAGGACCTTGAGCGTGGCTGAAGTGCACCCATGACCAGCTCGGAAACCGGATTGCATAGCGGAGAAGGTACGGTGGTATTCGAAATGGTCGGTGATCTGTTTGTTAACTTGGCTTTCAAATACTTTCGAAAGGCAGGGCAGGATGGATATAGGTCTGTAGCAGTTTGGATCTAGAGTGTCACCCCCTTTGAAGAGGGGGATGACCGCGGCAGCTTTCCAATCTCTGGGGATCTCAGAAGTTATGAAAGAGAGGTTGAACAGACTAGTAATAGGGGTTGCGACAATTTCGGCGGCTAGTTTTAGAAAGAAAGGGTCCAGATTGTCTAGCCCAGCTGATTTGTAGGGGTCCAGATTTTGCAGCTCTTTCAGAACATCAGCTGTCTGAATTTGTGTGAAGGAGAAGCGGGTGGGAAATGGGCAAGTTGCAGCGGAGGGTGCAGAGTTGGTGGCCGGGGTAGTGGTAGCCAGATGGAAAGCATGGCCAGCCGTAGCAAAATGCTTGTTGAAATTCTCGATTATTGTAGATTTATCGGTGGTGATAGTGTTTCCTAGCCTCAGTGCAGTGGGCAACTGGGAGGAAGTGCTCTTATTCTCCATGGACTTTACAGTGTCCCAAAACTTTTTGGAGTTAGTGCTACAGGATGCAAATTTCTGTTTGAAAAAGTTAGCCTTTGCTTTCCTGACTGCTTGTGTATATTGGTTCCTAACTTCCCTGAAAAGTTGCATATCGCGGGGGCTATTTGATGCTAATGCAGTACGCCACAGGATGTTTTTGTGCTGGTCAAGGGCAGTCAAGTCTGAGGAGAACCAGGGGCTATATCGGTTCTTAGCTCTGTATTTTTTGAATGGGGCATGTTTATTTAAGATTGAGAGGAAATTACTTTTAAGGAACAACCAGGCATCCTCTACTGACGGAATGAGATCTATATCCATCCAGGATACCTGGGCCAGGTCAATTAGGAAGGCCTGCTCGCTAAAGTGTTTTAGGGAGCGTTTGACAGTGATGAGGGGTGGTCGTTTGACCGCGGACCCGTTACGGACGCAGGCAATAAGGCAGTGATCGCTGAGATCCTGGTTGAAGACAGCTGAGGTGTATTTAGAGGGTATGTTAGTCAGGATGATATCTATGAGGGTACCCATGTTTACGGATTTAGGGTTGTACCTGGTAGGTTCGTTGATAATTTGCGTGAGATTGAGGGCATCTAGTTTGGATTGTAGGATGGCTGGGGTATTAAGCATATCCCAATTTAGGTCACCAAGCAGTACGAACTCTGAGGATAAATGGGGGGCAATCAATTCACATATGGTGTCCAGGGCACAGCTGGGGGCTGAGGGGGGTCTGTAGCAAGCGGCAACATTGAGAGACTTATTTCTGGAAAGGTGGATTTTTAGAAGTAGAAGCTCAAACTGTTTGGGCACAGACCTGGATAGTATGATAGAGCTCTGCAGGCTATCTCTACAGTAGATTGCAACTCCACCCCCTTTGGCAGTTCTATCTAGACGGAAAATGTTATAGTTGGGGATGGAAATTTCAGAATTTTTGGTGGCCTTCCTGAGACAGGATTCAGACACTGCTAGAACATCAGGGTTGGCGGAGTGTGCTAACGCATTGAATAACTCAAACTTAGGAAGTAGACTTCTGATATTTACGTGCAAGAAACCAAGACTTTTGCGATTACAGAAGTCAGCAAATGATAGCGCCTGGGGAGTAGGAGTGATACTGAGGGCTGCAGGGCCTGGGTTAGCCTCTACATCACCAGAGGAACAGAGGAGGACTAGAATAAGGATACGGCTAAAGGCTTTAAGAACTGGTCTTCTAGTGCGTTGGGTACAGAGAAAAAAAGGGGCAGATTTCCGGGCGTTGTAGAAAAGATTCAGGGCATTATGTACAGACAAGGATATGGAAGGATATGAGTAAAGTGGAGGTAAACCTAAGCGTTGGGTAACAATGAAAGAGATAGCATCACTGGAGGCACCAATTGAGTCGGTCTCCGCGTGTATGGGGGGTGGGACAAAGGAGCTATCTAAGGCAGGTTTAGCTGGGCTGGGGGATCTACAGTGAAATAGTACAGTTAGAAATAACCGAAACAACAATAAGCTAACCATGTTTGGGCTGAGGCTAAACAAAAACAGGATGTAGTACCGTAAAAAGGAACAGTCCAGCAGACATCAGCTGTATAGCTGAGTTATCATAAGGTCCAGTGAACAGCAATGGGATAGTTAGGAGGCTGCTAAAGCACTAGCGAGTAAGAGGCCATGGCTAGCGTGTGCTAGCGTGCCGGGGCTAGCAGATGGAATCTTCGTGATCGACGTCGTAACCACATCAGACGATTTCGTCGGCAGACCAGTCGTGTAGGATCGACGGGGCTCCGTGTGAACACTAGGTGGTCCCGTCCGGTTGACAGAAAGGTAGATAGCCGGGAGATGGGCCTAGCTCAGGATGATTAGCCAGACCACCGCGTCCATTTTGTTGCAGCTAGCTGGTAGCGATGAATCCAGAGTTAAAGGTCCAGTGATTCAGTGATTCCGGCAGAAAAACTGATATGTTCTGGGTCGATAACGCGCTGTGCAGACTGGCCGAATAATAGTCCAGACTAGAGCTGGCTGGTGAGTGGTGCAGGCCACGGACAATGGTGAAAAACCGCTAACGGTAGCTGATAGCAAGTAGCTAGTTAGCTGGCTACTCCCGTCTGGTAAACCTAGAGGTAGATATGAGCCTGGATTTAGGCTAGCTCGAGGCTAACTGTTGCTTGCATCGGGGGCAGTGGTGATTAGCCAGACAGCAACATCCATTCGGTTGCGGCTAGCTAGTTGCGATCCGGTGATTAATGTCCAGTGATTAAGTTAATCCCGCAGAAAAAAAAATCCAATGTTCTGGGTGAAATACCACTAACTGTGGCTAATAGCAAGTAGCTAGTTAGCTGGCTAGCTAGTTTCAACTGGAGATTCTAGATAAAAGGTAAGTCAATAATAGAATCCGTTCCACATTGAGTGAGGCGGGTTGCAGGAAAGTATATTTTGTAGAAGGATGAAAAGTCTGATAGGGAAATATGTACGAAAAATACAAAAAAACAGGGTATTTACAGGCTATTTACAGACACACGACAAAAACAGAACTGCACTACTACGCCATCTTGGATCTATAAGTCACCCAGTATGATCCCTAATCAGAGACAACGAGCGACAGCTGCCTCTGTTTGGGAATCACACCCGGCCAAACATAGAAATACGAATCTAGATCCTACACATAGAAAACATCACATAGATTCCCACACCCTGACTAAACCAACAAGAGTTCCATACATCAGGGCGTGACCATACTGTACCAGTCAAAACTTGTTCTTTATTTTTACTGGGTGACTTTCGCTTTCACTTGAGTCATTTTCTATTAAGGTATCTATACATTTACTCAAGTATTACAATTGGGTACTTTTTCCACCACTGTGGAATCATGTAGTAACCAAAAAGGTGTTAAACAAATCAAAATAGATTTTAGATTTGAGATTCTTGAAAGTAGCCATCCTTTGCCTTGATGACAGCTTTGCACACTCTTGGCAATCTCTCAACCAGCTTCATGAGGTAGTCACCTGGAATGCATTTCAACTTACAGGTGTGCCTTGTTAAAATTTAATTTGTGGAATTTCTTTCCTTCTTAATGCGTTTGAGCCAATAAGTTGTATTGTGACAATGTAGGGTTGGTATACAGAAGATAGCCCTGTTTGGTAAAAGACCAAGTCCATATTATGGCAAGAACAGCTCAAACAAGCAAAGAGAAACGACAGTCCATCATTACTTTAGGACATGAAGGTCAGTCAATCCGGAAAACTTCAAGAACTTTGAACGTTTCTTCAACTGCAGTCGCAAAAACCATCAAGCGCTATGATGAAACTGGCTCTCATGAGGACCGCCACAGGAAAGGAAGACCCAGAGTTACCTCTGCTGCAGAGGATAAGCTAATTAGAGTTAACTGCAACAGCCCAAATAAATGCTTCACAGGGTATTAGTAACAGACACATCTCAACATCAACTGTTCAGAGGGGACTGTGTGAATCAGGCCATGGGCGGATTACTGCAAAATAAACCACTACTAAAGGACACCAATAAGAAGAAGAGACCTGCTTGGGCCAAGAAACACGAGCAATTGACATTAGACCGGTGGAAATCTGTCCTTTGGTCTGATGAGTCCAAATGTGAGATTTTTGGTTCCAACCGCCGTGTCTTTGTGAGACGCAGAGTAGGTGAACGGATGTTCTCCGCATATGTGGTTCCCACCGTGAAGCATGGAGGAGGAGGTGTGATGGTGTGGGGGTGCTTTGCTGGGGACACTGTCTGTGATTTTTTTTAGAATTCAAGGCACACATAACCAGCATGGCTACCACAGCATTCTGCAGCGATACACCCTCCCTTTTGGTTTGGGCTTAGTGGGTTTATCATTTGTTTTTCAACAAGACAATGACCCAAAAGAAACCTCCAGGCTGTGTAAGGGCAATTTGATCAAGGAGAGTGATGGAGTTCTGCATCAGATGACCTGACCTCCACAATCACCCGACCTCAACCCAATTGAGATGGTTTGGGATGAGTTGGACCACAGAGTGAAGGAAAAGCAGCCAACAAGTGATCAGCATATGTGCAAACTCCTTCAAGACTGTTGGAAAAGCATTTCTCATGAAGCTGGTTGAGAGAATGCCAAGAGTGTCCACAGCTGTCATCAAGGCAAAGGGTGGCTACTTTGAAGAATCTAGAATATAAAATGTGTGTTGATTTGTTTAACACTTTTTTGGTTACTATATGATTCCTCAGTGGTTGAAAAAGTACCCAATTGTCATACTTGAGTAAAAGTAAAGATACCTTAATAGAAAATGACTCAAGTAAAAGTGAAAGTCACCCAGTAAAATACTACTTGAGTAAAAGTCTAAAAGTTTTTGGTTTTAAATATACTTTAGTATCAAAAGTAAATGTAATTTCTAAAATATACTTAAGTATTAAAAGTAAAAGTATAAATAATTCAAAATCCTTATATTAAGCAATATCCAGGGGCATCCACTCCAACACTCAGACATCATTTACAGATAGCCAGGGGCACAGTCCAACACTCAGACATCATTTACAGATAGCCAGGGGCACACTCCAACACTCAGACATCATTTACAGATAGCCAGGGGCACACTCCAACACTCAGACATCATTTACAGATAGCCAGGGGCTCACTCCAACACTCAGACATCATTTACAGATAGCCAGGGGCTCACTCCAACACTCAGACATCATTTACAGATAGCCAGGGGCTCACTCCAACACTCAGACATCATTTACAGATAGCCAGGGGCTCACTCCAACACTCAGACATCATTTACAGATAGCCAGGGGCTCACTCCAACACTCAGACATCATTTACAGATGGCCAGGGGCTCACTCCAACACTCAGACATCATTTACAGATAGCCAGGGGCTCACTCCAACACTCAGACATCATTTACAGATAGCCAGGGGCTCACTCCAACACTCAGACATCATTTACAGATAGCCAGGGGCTCACTCCAACACTCAGACATCATTTACAGATAGCCAGGGGCTCACTCCAACACTCAGACATCATTTACAGATAGCCAGGGGCTCACTCCAACACTCAGACATAATTTACAGATAGCCAGGGGCTCACTCCAACACTCAGACATCATTTACAGATAGCCAGGGGCTCACTCCAACACTCAGACATCATTTACAGATAGCCAGGGGCACACTCCAACACTCAGACATCATTTACAGATAGCCAGGGGCTCACTCCAACACTCAGACATCCTTTACAGATAGCCAGGGGAACACTCCAACACTCATACATCATTTACAGATAGCCAGGGGCACACTCCAACACTCAGACATCATTTACAAACAAAGCATGTGTGTTTAGTGAGTCCGCCAGATCATAGGCAGCCAGGATGTGTGGCGTGTGATTTGGACGGAGTCAGGCGCAGGAGGGTAAATCATAGAATAAAGGTTTATTTTGTATATATGTCGATACAAAGTACAAGGAGCTCCACCGAGCTCATATAACCTCCACAATAAACAATCACACAAAGACAAGGGGGCAGAGGGAACACTTATTCAGGTACTGATGAGGGGATATGAACCAGGTGTGTGTAATAAACAAGACAAAACAAATGGAATGATGAGATGAGGAGCGGCAGTGGCTAGAAGGCCGGTGACGACGAACGCCGAAGCCTGCCCGAACAAGGAGGGGAGGCAGCTTCGGAGGAAGTCGTGAATTGGACCATTTTCCTGTCCTGCTAAGCATTCAAAATGTAACGAGTACTTTTGGGTGTCAGGGAAAATATATGGAGTAAAAAGTACATTATTTTCATTAGGAATGTAGTGAAGTAAAAGTAAAAGTTGTCAAAAATATAAATAGTAAAGTATAGTACAGATACCCCAAAACTACTTAAGTAGTACTTTCAAGTATTTTTACTTAAGTTCTTTACACAATTGTATAAATATATTTTGATTTGTTTAACACTTTTTTGGTTACTACATGATTCCATATGTGTTATTTCATAGTTTTGATGTCTTCACTATTATTCTACATTGTAGAAAATAGTAAAAATAAAGAAAAACCCTGGAATGAGTAGGACAAATCAAATATTGGCCACATGCGCCGAATAAAACAGGTGCAGACATTACAGACATTAGTTGTGTCCAAACCTTTGACTGGTAGTGTATATATATATATATAAAATTAAGCAATATGGCACGAGTGGGTGTGGTATGTGGCCAATATACAATGTCTCCCTCCCCCTTCCTCTCTCTCCCTCCATCTAATTCTCTCTCTCTCTCTCTCTCGCGCTCTCTTATCGCCTCCGTCTCTCTCTCTCTCTCTCGAAAGCGACTCTAGAGTCGCTGACCTCCGCGCTAGCGCTCATAGCAGTCTATCTCTAGCGCTCGCGCTACTCGCGTAGCGCGCCGTGGTCTCTTCTCTCTCTCTCTCTCTCTCTCTCTCTCTCTCTCTCTCTCTCTCCACCTGCTTTTTATCCCTCTATTTAAACACCAAAAAGTCTGGAAAGAGACCTCTATTTAAACACCAACAAGTCTCGAAAGAGACGTCTATTTAAACACCAAAAAGTCTGGAAAGAGACCTCTATTTAATCACCAAAAAGTGTAATGACACTTGTAGCCTGAATTGATCGATGCGTCCACTGCTGTCCGCGCATGTCTTGGTTCCTGCCAGTCACATCTACCATGGCAAAATGTTGGTGTTCATGTCGGACCACATTGCGTTTTGGAGCTAATTGTTCATGTGGCTGACAGGCAGTAATAATACATTATGGTGTTAAAACCTACAGTTTAATAATACATTATGGTGTCATAGCCTACAGTTTAATAATACATTATGGTGTTATAGCCTACAGTTTAATAATACATTATGGTGTTATAGCCTACAGTTTAATAATACATTATGGTGTTATAGCCTACAGTTTAATAATACATCAGTCATTACCGCAATCTGGAGTAAATTGGTCGTAACACATAGGCTAGGAGAAAGCTGAAAAGTTTAAGACAAAAATAATTTTCTCCCTCAAAACAGAACTGCACCAGTTGGCTGACTCATAAAAGCTTCATAAGTACTCAGCATCAAAATGCTGTCTGCTTCGTGGACTCAAGACAATTTGGAATTGCAATAAGACAGTAACATTTGGAAGAGTAATCATGAAGATCTTGTGACAAACGTCTTGTTGCTAAGCGTTGGAATTAATTACTTCAGTCTAGAGAGACCAAAAATTATACGTATCTAATTTACATATGGACATAAATAATGGGGAATTGATGATGTCATCACCCTCCCTGCCTTTCACAGTCCACAGTGTCTAAATACGGGGTGTAACTATCTGTCCAATTAGAGAACTACTCTACTGTCATACATTATTTGGGCAACACAAAGGCTTTTTTAATCAAATCCAACATCTCTGAAGAAACATCAACTATATTTGTTTTTGCTGACAGCTTATGGAGATATCTAGCTCAAAGGACCATGGTATAATAACAATAATAATAATAATAATATGCCATTTATCAGACGCTTTTATCCAAAGCGACTTACAGTCATGTGTGCATAGATTTTACCTATCTGTGGTCCCAGGAATCGAACCCACAACCCTGGCGATATACAGCACATGTACACTACATGACCAAAAGTATGTGGACACCTGCTCGTTGAACATTTCATTCCAAAATCATGGGCATTAATATGGAGTTGGTCCCCCCCTTTCCTGCTATAACATCCTCCACTCTTCTGGGAAGGCTTTCCACTAGATGTTGGAGCATTGCTGCGGGGACTTGCTTCCATTCAGCCACAAGAGCATTAGTGAGGTCGGGCACTGATGTTGGGCAAATAGGCCTGGCAAGCGGTCGACGTTCCAATTCAACCCAAAGATGTTCGATGGGGTTGAGGTCAGGCTCTGTGCAGGCCAGTCAATTTGTTCCACACTGATCTCGACAAACCATTTCTGAATGGACCTCGCTTTGTGCACGGGGGCATTGTCATGCTGAAACAGGAAAGGGCCTTCCCCAAACTGTTGCCACAAAGTTGGAAGCACATAATCATCTATAATGTCATTGTATGCTGTAGCGTTAACATTTCCCTTCACTGGAACTAAGGGGCCTAGCCCGAACCATGAAAAACAGCCCCAGACCATTATTCCTCCTCCACCAAACTTTACAGTTGGCACTATGCATTGGGGCAGGTATCGTTCTCCTGGCATCTGCCAAACCCAGATTCGTCCGTCAGACTGCCAGATGGTGAAGCGTGATTCATCACTCCAGAGAACCATTTCATGAATCTCCCGACGAACAACTCTTGTGCTGACGTTGCTTCCAGAGGCAGTTTGGAACTAGTGAGTGTTGCAAGGACAGACGATTTTTACTTCAGCACTCGCCAGTCCCGTTCTGTGAGCTTGTGTGGCCTACCACTTTGCAGCTGAGCCGTTGTTGCTCCTAGACTTTTCCACTTCACAATAACAGCACTTACAGTTGACCGGGTCAGCTCTAGCAGGACAGAAATCTGACGAACTGACTTGTTGGAAAGGTGACATCCTATGACGGTGCCAAATTGAATGTCACTCAGCTCTTCAATAAGGCCATTCTACTGCCAGTGTTTGTCTATGGAGATTGCATGGCTGTGTATTCGATTTTATACACCTGTCAGCAACAGGTGTGGCTGAAATAGCCGAATCCACTAATTTGAAGGGGTGTCCACATACTTTTGTTTATATAGTGAATATGTTATATGTCAGCCCCCCAACACCCCAATCACAGCCCCCCCAACACCCCAATCACATCCCCCCGACACCCCAATCACAGCCCCCCAACACCCCAATCACAGCCCGCCGACAACCCAATCACAGCCCCATGACATCCCAATAACAGCCCCCTGACAACCCAATCACAGCCCCCTGACACCCCAATCACAGCCCCATGACATGCCAATAACAGCCCCCTGACAACCCAATCACAGCCCCCTGA
>LR778268.1:3678113-3733113 GCA_902810595.1 Coregonus sp. 'balchen' | reverse complement strand
GCTTTGATACATTCACCTCTGAAGGTAAATCATGTACTTACATTCAGTAATCTTGCTCTGATTTGTCATCCTAAGGGTCCCAGAGATAAAATGTAGCATAGTTTTGTTTGATAAAATCAATTTTTATATAAAAATGTAGGAACTGGGTTGTACAGTTTGAACCACTAATGTCTCTGGCTCCACACCCACCCTGCCTGGCCATCTAGATGTGTGTAAGTTAATGTATAAGCTAGTGATCCATCATGTATGACATTCCTGGAAGTGTGTAAACTTACGTTTTGTATTACCATATAATTTTTGTATGTTCTCTATAGTTAGGTATTTGAAAATGTATCAATTGACCAATTCAGCACATTTGGGCAGACTTGATACAAAGTAGTCCAGTATTGCAATGCTTCACTGGATCAATCTGAAACTTTGCACACACGCTTCTGCCATCTAGGGCCAAAATGTAAATTGCGCCCAAACTGCAATATTATATTGTGGCCATTCTCTTGCATTTCAAAGATGATGGAACAAAAAATTTAATTAGAAAACGCATGTTTTTTAGTTTGTTTTATCTTCTACCAGATCTAATGTGTTATATTCTCCTCCATTAATTTCACATTTCCAAAACTTCAAAGTGTTTCCTTTCAAATGGTATCAATAATATGCATATCCTTGCTTCAGGCCCTGAGCTACAGGCAGTTAGATTTGAGTATGTCATTTTACAAATCAAAATATATTTTATATTTGAGATTCTTCAACGTAGCCACCCTTTGCCTTGATGACAGCTTTGCACACGCTTGGCATTCTCTCAACCAGCTTCATGAGGTAGTCACCTGGAATGCATTTCAATTAACAGGTGTGTCTTGTTAAATATTAATTTCTGGAATTGCTTTCCTTCTTAATGCGTTTGAGCCAATCGGTTGTGTTGTGTGACAAGGCAGAGTTGGTATACAGAAGATAGCCCTATTTGGTAAAAGACCAAGTCCATATTATGGCAAGAACAGCTCAAGTAAGCAAAGAGAAACAACAGTCCATCATTACTTAAAGACATGAAGGTCAGTCAATTCGGAAAATGTCAAGAACTTTGAACGTTTCTTCAAATGCATTCGCAAAAACCATCAAGCACTATGATGAAACTGGCTCTCATGAGGACCGCCACAGGAAAGGAAGACCCAGAGTTACCTCTGCTGCAGAGGATAAGTTCATAAGAGTTACCAGCCTCAGAAATTGCAGCCCAAATTGCAGACACATCTCAACATCAACTGTTCAGAGGAGACTGCGTGAATCAGGCCTTCATGGGCGAATTGCTGCAAAGAAACCACTACTAAAGGACACCAACAGGAAGCAACTTGCTTGGGCCAAGAAACATGAGCAAAGGACATTAGACTGGTGGAAATCTGTCCTTGGGTCTGATGAGTCCAAATTTGAGATGTTTTATTCCAACCGCCGTGTCTTTGTGAGATGCAGAGAAGGTGAACGGATGATCTCCGCATTTGTGGTTCCCACCGTGAAGCATGGAGGAGGAGTTGGGTTGGTGTGGGGGTGATTTTCTGGTGACACTGTCAGTGATTTATTTAGAATTCAAGGCACACTTAACCAGCATGGCTACCACAGCCTTCTGCAGTGATACGCCATCCCATCTGGTTTGGGCTTAGTGGGGACTATCATTTGTTTTTCAACAAGACATTGACCCAACACACCTCCAGGCTGTGTAAGGGCTATTTGACCAATAAGGAGAGTGATGTAGTGCTGCATCAGATGACCTGGCCTCCACAATCAACCGACCTCAACCCAATTGAGATGGTTTGGGATGAGTTGGACCGCAGAGTGAAGGAAAAGCAGCCAACAAGTGCTCAGCATATGTGGGAACTCCTTCAAGACTGCTGGAAAAGCATTCCAAGGGAAGCTGGTTGAGAGAATTGCAAGAGTGTGCAAAGCTGTCATCAAGGCAAAGGGTGGCTACTTTGAAGAATCACAAATATAAAATATATTTAGATTTGTTTAACACTTTTTGGGTTACAACATGATTCCATATGTTTTATTTCATAGTTTTGATGTCTTCACTATTATTCTACAATGCAGAAAATAGTAAAAATAAAGAAAAACCCTTGAATTAGTAGGTGTGTCCAAACTTTTGACTGGTACTGTACATATTTAAAAATATATATATACTTTTTACCCCTTTTCGAATTGGTAGTTACAGTCATGTCCCATCGCTGCAACTCCTGTACTGACTCGGGAGAGGCAAAAGTCGAGAGCCATGCGTCCTCTGAAACACAACCCTGCCAAGACGCGCTGCTTCATGACACATTGCTCACTTAACCCGGAAGCTTCTGCTGCTTCACTTAACCCGGAAGCCTCAGAGGAAACACCGTACAGCTGGTGACAGAGGTCAGAGGTCAGCGTGCATGCGCCTGGCCGCCACAAGGAGTCACTGGAGCGCGATGGGACAAGGACATCCCGGCCGGACGACGCTGGGCCAATTGTATGCCGCCTCATGGGTCTCCCGGTCGCGGCTGGCTGCGACACAGCCTGGGATCGAACCCAGGTCTGTAGTGAAGCATCTAACACTGCAATACAGTGCCTTAGACCTCTGCGCCACTCAGGAAGCCCTAAATTGACAGGTTTTGATGGGGAGTTTTTGGTCATTTTACATTTTTGTCATTTAGCAGACGCTCTTATCCAGAGCGAGTTACAGTTAGTGAGTGCATACATTATTTTTTAATTATTTTTTTCATACTGGTCCCCCGTGGGAATCAAACCCACAACCCTGGCGTTGCAAACGCCATGCTCTATCAACTGAGCTACATCCCTGCCGGCCATTCCCTCCCCTACCCTGGACGACGCTGGGCCAATTGTGCGCCGCCCCATGGGTCTCCCGGTCGCAGCCGGCTTTACGACAGAGCCTGGATGTCATGTAACTTAGATTGATGCACCGGTGCGTCAAATGACTCTTTTGTAATCGACAAGCGACAGCATGTCAAAACAGTTAGACCAACATTAGCTAGTGTCACTCACCCCAAGATGGCTGCCAATAGGAGAGAGATAAAGTATGCTCAGATGACTTCAGGAAGTCATGATATAAGCCACAGATAACAATGTGTACTGTTACCATGTATAAGGTTCAGTATCTCTCAGCGGATTTCTGATAGAATACACAGTCAAATAGTTGTTGGGTACCACAGCTATGGCTGGAAATAAGACTATTATATATAACTGTGAATAAACCATTTATAGATAGTGACTTGTATTATTCATAAACTTGGCATAGTTTAACATTTGCCAAACAAAATATATATTTGTATTCAGATATAGGCTACATCCTAATATTGCTTGTGTTGATGTCGAATGAGTCAACATCGCTGATTTATCGTCGGTAATCTTTTTGAAAAGTCTCTCTCCCCATAGTTAATGATATGTTTAGAAGTGGATAATTAACACCATATTGGTTCTCTGTTGATGGAGAGTACATCCAGGGGACTTGCTGTGTTTGTAACCCAACTTGTAATTTTGCGTTTCCTCTTACGGTCGAAGGTGTTTATTTGCAGACACACAAAGGCACCTGTCAAACATATCTTGTTTACCACCGCGCTGACTTCAACATGTGTTGTCTTGGAACCACCGCCACCAAAACACTAATTGCTCATTATTCTCCTGTTCTTTTCATCTCTGAGATGCTGAGACCTTATTGTCAGCCCAAAAAACTCCTAACGACAACATAATTCCCCCCAACGAGCCAATATTTACCACTCATAAATCTGTGTTTACACTGCAGTTATCACCGAAGGAAGAAAAAAATTGAAGCAACTTAGCTAAGTTGCTAATACTGATTGGTTTCCTGACTAAATGTAATGCTTTTGTGTAAATGTGGGGACGTGAAAATTTGACCTGGAAACAAATGACTGCTTACACTCTACAAAATGCTGGGTTAAAAACAACCGGCCAGTTGGGTCACACAAACAACCCATTGTTTTCTTTAAGTTGGGTTGTTGATGGTGGGTTATTGAGCTATGATCCACCGGGTCAGATCTGAAGACTGGAGGAGTGGCTTAGTAGGGGCGTGGCTTTCAGATAGTTATTGTTGGCCACCTGTGAGAGTAAATTTCTTTCCGGTTGATCTGTTCTGTTGTATCGTCAACACATGTTAAGGTTGAGCACTGACACTTTTGTAGCTTTAATAATGCTTACACAAGAGAATGAGTTCCTTAAGTGCCTATGAATATCCTAATGTTGGGATAGTTACCACCTCTGTTATAATATTTAAATAATAATGATATTAATTTGACATTAAAATATGTAATGTGCAATAATATTGAAGGAAAAATGAAATTTGCAGTGTATAAACTTCACATGATGAACATGACTGGCATTTACTTTCACGGGTGGCCAAAAGTCCCTGTCGGGTGGCCAGAGTCCCTGCCCATCTTCCGAAAGCACCTGAAACCCTACCTCTTCAAAGAACTTCTTAAATAATACCCCTCCTCACCTGGACCTTAACCAATTGCACTTGACCCCCCTACTGATATTGAAGGAAAGTGTACTTACTATGCCTGTGATATGTGGTTGTCCCACCTAGCTATCTTAAAATAAATGCACTAACTTTAAGTCGCTCTGGATAAGAGCGTCTGCTAAATGACAAAATATTTCAACAATTTAAATGAGATACCCTAAGTTTTCAATCCGACCGCAGTTGTAACAAACCTTACTCAGCTTATCAACCAGCTAATTATTAGAATCACTAGATTAAGGTTGGAGTTCAAACCTACAGGACGGTAGCTCTCTCTCGTTCAGAGTGGTGGGAATACTTGGAGGAGGAGTTGGCCTCCTGCTTCAATGTTTTTTCCCTACACTCACAAAATCAAATGCTCACAGAACATCCAACCACACAGACATGAAGCCATATCCTACCTTTGATATCCAGCTGAGCGTGAACGATGTTGCCCATGACAGAGGGGTTGTGCAGGTGTTTGACCGTGTCCTTAGCTCCCCCTGGTGGTGCTGGTGAAGATCTCCTCCACCTTTCCAAACTTGACACACATCTCGGCCAGGAAGGGCTCCTCATAGAACTCATCCAGCTAACGAGGGATTTTATGAATGAAGCAGGAAACTAGGGTTCTCATTCTCATAGTCACCTTGAGAAACATAATACCAACAGATACATATCCTGTTCCCAGATCTGTTTGTGCCATCTTGCCAACTCCTTTGATCATTGTCAAACATGTTTGGATTAACAGTTACAAAAGGAGTTGGAAACTACTTCCTGTGCTTGGCCCTCCTATGTTGAACATAATAAATGGCTCCCTATCCACTGGATGTGTACCAAACACACTAAAAGTGACAGTAATAAAGCCTCTCCTGAAAAAGCCAATCCTTAACCCGGAAAATTAAAACAACTACAGTTGAAGTCAGAAGTTTACATACACTTAGGTTGGAGTCATTAATACTAGTTTTTCAACCACTCCACACATTTCTTGTTAACAGAGTATAGTTTTGGCAAGACGGTTGCAACATCTACTTTGTGCATGACACAAGTAATTTTTCCAACAATTGTTTACAGACAGATTATTTCACTTATAATTCACTGTATCACAATTCCAGTGGGTCAGAAGTTTACATACACTAAGTTGACAGTGCCTTTAAACAGCTTGGACAATTCCAGAAAATGATGTCATGGCTTTAGAAGCTTCTGATAGGCTAATTGACTTCGTTTGAGTCAATTGGAGGTGTACCTCCAATTTTTTTGTAGACCTCCACAAGTCTGGTTCATCCTTGGGAGCAATTTCCAAACGCCTGAAGGTACCACGTTCATCTGTACAAACAATAGTACGCAAGTATAAACACCATGGGACCACGCAGCCGTCATACCGCTCAGGAAGGAGACACGTTCGGTCTCCTGGAGATGAACGTACTTTGGTGCAAAAAGTGCAACTCAATCCCAGAACAACAGCAAAGGACCTTGTGAAGATGCTGGAGGAAACAGGTACAAAAGTATCTATATCCACAGTAAAACGAGTCCTATATCGACATAACCTGAAAGGCCGCTCAGCAAGGAAGAAGCCACTGCTCCAAAACCGCCATTAAAAAGCCAGACTACGGTTTGCAACTGCACATGGGGACAAAGATCGTACTTTTTCAAGAAATGTCCTCTGGTCTGATTAAACAAAAATAGAACGGTTTGGCCATAATGACCATCGTTATGTTTGGAGGAAAAAGAGGGTCGCTTGCAAGCCGAAGAACACCATCCCAACCGTGAAGCATGGCGGTGGCAGCATCATGCTGTGGGGGTTCTTTGCTGCAGGAGGGACTGGTGCACCTCACAAAATAGATGGCATCATGAGGAAGGAACATTATGTAGATATATTGAAGCAACATCTCAAGACATCAGTCAGGAAGTTAAAACTTGGTCGCAAATGGGTCTTCCAAATGGACAATGACCCCAAGCATACTTCCAAAGGTATTGGAGCGGCCATCACAAATATAGGAAAACTATTGTCTTATGGTGAGGATAGCCGTGCTACAAGCACAGCTTCAGATGCAATCGTTAGGCAAGGGCAATATAAGTGTATGAAAGGATGAAACAGCGTCTGTGCCAACAGTAAGTACAGATAGTAGTATAAATCCCCCCCACATAGTCCCCGCAGCCAGACAATTTTTTCAATGCTTCTGGAAAGAAATGCTGTCGGCATGCTCAACCGGTGTCGCTCGTTCAGCCTACAGAAACGTTCAACCGGTTCTCCCCATTAAGCAACAAGTCGGAGTCAGAGGCCGAGCCTTCTCGGGTCTCTCCTCCACCCGTTACGGGGTCTGAGCCACCGAAGCCTCCCACAATTAGCTCTGACAAATTGAAAACCTCAGTCATTGGTGACTCCATTACCCGCAATATTAGACTTAAAAATAATCATCCAGTGATCATACCCTGTTTACCAGGGGGCAGGGCTACCGATGTAAAGGCTAATCTGAAGATGGTGCTGGCTAAGGGAAAAACTGGCGAGTGTAGAGAGTACAGGGATATTGTTATCCACGTCGGCACCAACGATGTTAGGATGAAACAGTCAGAGGTCACCAAGAGCAACATAGCTTCAGCGTGTAAATTAGCTAGAAAGATGTGTTGGCATCGAGTAATTGTCTCTAGCCCCCTCCCAGTTAGGGGGAGTGATGAGCTCTACAGCAGAGTCTCACAACTCAATCGCTGGTTGAAAACTGTTTTCTGCCCCTCCCAAAATATAGAATTTGTAGATAATTGTCCCTCTTTCTGGGACTCACCCACAAACAGGACCAAGCCTGGCCTGCTGAGGAGTGACGGACTCCATCCTAGCTGGAGGGGTGCTACAGGACCAAGCCTGGCCTGCTGAGGAGTGACGGACTCCATCCTAGCTGGAGGGGTGTTACAGGACCAAGCCTGGCCTGCTGAGGAGTGACGGACTCCATCCTAGCTGGAGGGGTGTTACAGGACCAAGCCTGGCCTGCTGAGGAGTGACGGACTCCATCCTAACTGGAGGGGTACTACAGGACCAAGCCTGGCCTGCTGAGGAGTGATGGACTCCATCCTAGCTGGAGGGGTGCTCTCATCTAGCTCCACAATGAGATAGGGTGCAGGCCAGCAGCAGGCTTTTAGCCAACCTGCCAGCTTAGTGGAGTCTGCCCCTATCACAGTCAGTGTAGTCAGCTCAGCTATCCCCATTGAGACCGTGTCTGTGCCTCGATCTAGGTTGAGCAGAAATTGCCTTAGCAATCTCCCTGGAAAAAAAAACCTCCTCCATTCCTGTCATTATTGAAAGAGATTGTGATATATCACATCTCAAAATAGGGCTACTTAATGTTAGATCCCTCACTTCACTTCCAAGGCAGTTATGGTCAATTAACTAATCACTGATCATAATCTTGATGTGATTGGCCTGACTGAAACATGGCTTAAGCCTGATGAATTGACTGTGTTAAATGAGGCCTCTCCTCCTGGTTACACTAGTGACCATATCCCCCGCGTATCCCACAAAGGCAGAGGTGTTGCTAACATTTACGATAGCAAATGTCAATTTACCCCCCCCCCCCCCCCCAAATGACTGCGTTTTCGTCTTTTGAGCTTCTAGTCATGAAATCTATGCAGCCTACTCAATCACTTTGTATAGCTACTGTTTACAGGCCTCCTGGGCCGTATACAGAGTTCCTCACTGAGTTCCCTGAATTCCTATCGGACCTTGTAGTCATGGCAGATAATATTCAAATTTTTGGTGACTTTAATATTCACATGGAAAAGTCCACAGACCCACATTCCAAAAGGCTTTCGGAGCCATCATCGACTCAGTGGGTTTTGTCCAACATGTCTCCGGACCTACGCATTAACACAGTCATACCCTGGATCTAGTTTTGTCCCGTGGAATAAATATTGTGGATCTAAATGTTTTTCCTCATAACCCTGGACTATCAGTCCACCATCTTATTACGTTTGCAATCGCAACAAATAATCTGCTCAGACCCCAACCAAGGACCATCAAAAGCTGTGGTATAAATCCTTGGACAAAGATTACTAGAGGCGCTTCCAGAAGGACGTCGGAGTACAAAAATCAGTTAATGACCTAACTGAGGATCTAAATGATCTAAATGATGATTCTTGCAACTGCACGAGGTGAGATCTTGCATGGAGCCCCAGGCCGAGGGAGATTGACAGGTCTTTTGTGTTTCTTCCATTTGCGAATAATCGCACCAACTGTTGTGACCTTCTCACCAAGCTGCTTGGCGATGGTCTTGTAGCCCATTCCAGCCTTGTGTAGGTCTACAATCTTGTCCCTGACATCCTTGGAGAGCTCTTTGGTGGAGAGTTTGGAAACTGATTGATTGATTGTTTCTGTGGACAGGTGTCTTTTATACAGGTAACAAGCTGAGATTAGGAGCACTCCCTTTAAGAGTGTGCTCCTAATCTCATCCCGTTGACCTGTATAAAAAGACACCTGGGAGCCAAAAATCTTTCTGATTGAGAGGCGGTCAAATACGTATTTCCCTCATTAAAATGCAAATCAATTTATAACATTTTTGACATGCCTTTTTCTGGATTTTGTTGTTGTTATTCTGTCTCTCACTGTTCAAAATAAACCTACCATTAAAATTATAGACTGATCATTTCTTTGTCAGTGGGCAAACGTACAAAATCAGCAGGGGATCAAATACTTTTTTCCCTCACTGTATGCTTGGGGACAGTAACAGTAGTTTAGGACTTTATGGTCCCTGGTGGTAAGGAGACGTGTTAATGGAAGTTGGGCATTACGTGACTTAATGACGCATAATTAATATCACCGGCAACAAGAAAAGAAGCCTCCGGGTTTCCATGGTTTCCTGCTTGTTTACATCCTTTTACAGTTCGTTTCAGTCGCCATCTTGTTGATGTTGTCCTGAGGTGGAATATGTACAACAGTCACGATAACAGCTGAAATCTCTCTTGGGGGGGGGGGGGGGTAGAAGAGTCTGCGTTTGACCATCAGGTATTCCAAGACGGGTGAACAATGGGGACTAGACTTCAACTTAAAGCTAAAGTCAGCCTTTTTGCTGTTGATGAAGTGGCATACCCCTCTCCCTCTTGATTTCCCTGAATCCAATGTCCTGTCTGCTCGGGTGAATGGAGAATCTATCGAGCTGCCATGGGGCATACCTCGTCTGATTGCCGTGTTTTCAGAAAAGCAGAGAATATTGCGGTTAAGAGAGTCCAGTAATCCATCTTATTTTTAACCAATAGAATGGAGGGAAGAAGGGGGCCTGGTTTTTCCCTTCACCTTAATCTCGGCCTTTATTCCGCCTGCGTTTCCTGCCTTTCCTCTTAATTGGGTTGAAATTACACAAAGTGCCCAGGGCAGAGAAGTTGAAGCCAAAGTTGAAGCCGGAGTTGAGGTTAGAACCGCTGTTAGTTAAATGTTCAAAGGTTATTGTCAATCATAATAAATGATAGAGGATACATTTTGACGAACGCCGAAATAATCACACAAAAAAAAGCAAAGTTGGGTCGGAGCTCACAAGACAGCAGCCATACAGTACGGCGCCATCTTACAGAAACCCAGGAGTGTGTTCGTGTTCAAATCCCTCATCTTTCCACATTTACAGTATCCTGGCTGCTTGACTGCAGAACCAATGTCCCATTTCATTTGTTAGTCAGTCAACATGACATCACCACTAGAACAGAAATAGTAGAATCTCAACAGATCTCCACATCTGTATGGAAGCGATGGAGCGATGCAAAGACAATGGGATGTCATCTGGCAGAGAAAGGCATTTGTATTACATTTGGCTACACTGCAAGCAATTAGACTGGTGGAGATGCGACTGCCAGGCACATGACTTTGCCACATTTGGAATTTAGTAGAGGAGATGGATTAATCACTTTACATTTCAGCAGCAGGCTAATGGAGGACCAGTAACACAGAGCCTGTGCGTCCCAAAGGGCACCCTATTCCCTATATAGTGCACTACTTTAGACCAGAGAATGGCACCCTATTCCCTATATAGTGCACTACTTTAGACCAGAGAATGGCACCCTATTCCCTATATAGTGCACTACTTTAGACCAGAGAATGGCACCCTATTCCCTATATAGTGCACTGCTTTAGACCAGAGAATGGCACCCTATTCCCTATATAGTGCACTACTTTAGACCAGAGAATGGCACCCTATTCCCTATATAGTGCACTACTTTAGACCAGAGAATGGCACCCTATTCCCTATATAGTGCACTACTTTAGACCAGAGAATGGCACCCTATTCCCTATATAGTGCACTACTTTAGACCAGAGAATGGCACCCTATTCCCTATATAGTGCACTACTTTAGACCAGAGAATGGCACCCTATTCCCTATATAGTGCACTACTTTAGACCAGAGAATGGCACCCTATTCCCTATATAGTGCACTACTTTAGACCAGAGAATGGCACCCTATTCCCTATATAGTTCACTACTTGTATTGGCCCTGGTCAAAAGCACAGATCTAGGATCATAATTTGAGCCGGTTTACTACAGCAGGAAAATAACCCTGCAGCGTACAGGAAATGTGAATTATTGTGGTCCTCTGTAGCTCAGCTGGTAGAGCAGGGCGCTTGTAACGCCAAGGTAGTGGGTTCGATCCCCGGGACCACCCCATACACAAAAATGTATGCACGCATGACTGTAAGTCGCTTTGGATAAAAGCGTCTGCTAAATGGCATATTATTATTTTATGTGTAGATTATAATCAATGGACATTTTTTGTAAGGGTTGATAAATTTTTTGTAATTGAAGATCATGTTTGACATTTCAAAGCAGAAATTACAAACTTCAGAAGTATTTTTTAAACCTCAAATACACTACAAGTTCCCCTTGCAAGAGGGTGATCAAATGAAGATCCTACATCTGTAGTGCACTACATATGGAATAGGGTGTGATTTGGGTCGCAAATAGAGAGAGAGAGGGGGAAGGAAGGGGATTCCAATATGAAGGGTTAGACTCAAAATGAAAATCCACCTGGATGGCTGCAGTCCGTTTCTGGACATACACATTCACTACATAATGTGTCTGTGGGTTACTAGTTAGGGTTGGATTGGTGCAGGAGAAACATTTTACCTAACGTGTGTTTGTGCAGATCTGTTCATTACAATAAATGCTTTCCAATGAAATTAGTAAACCATATTTACCTTGATAATAAAGCATACAAATCTTTACATCTTTATTTTTACTATTTTCTACGTTGTAGAATAATAGCGAAGACATCAAAACTATAAAATAACACATATGTAATCATGTAGTAACCAAAAAAGTGTTAAAGAAATCAAGATATATTTTATATTTGAGATTCTTCAAACAGCCACCCTTTGCCTTGATGACAGCTTTGCACACTCATGGCATTCTCTCAACCAGCTTTATGAGGTAGTCACCTGGAATGCATTTCAATTAACAGGTGTGCCTTCTTAAAAGTTAATTTGTGGAATTTATTTCATTCTTAAAGCGTTTGAGCCAATCAGTTGTGTTGTGACAAGGTAGGGGTGGTATACAGAAGATAGCCCTATTTGGTAAAAGACCAAGTCCATATTATGGCAAGAACAGCTCAAATAAGCAAAGAGAAACGACAGTCCATCATTACTTTAAGACATGAAGGTCAGTCAATTCGGAAAATGTCAAGAACTTTGAACGTTTTTTCAAATGCATTCGCAAAAACCATCAAGCACTATGATGAAACTGGCTCTCATGAGGACCGCCACAGGAAAGGAAGACCCAGAGTTACCTCTGCTGCAGAGGATATGTTCATTAGAGTTACCAACCTCAGAAATTGCAGCCCAAATAAATGCTTCACAGAGTTCAAGTAACAGACACACCTCAACATCAACTGTTCAGAGGGAACTTTGTGAATCAGGCCTTCATAGTCGAATTGCTGCAAAGAAACCACTACTAAAGGACACCAATAAGAAGAAGATACCTTCTTGGGCCAAGAAATATGAGCAATGGACATTAGACCGGTGGAAATGTGTCCTTTGGTCTGGAATCCAAATTTGAGATGTTTGGATCCAACCGCCATGTCTTTGTGAGACGCGGTGTGGGTGAACGGATGATCTCCGCATTTGTATTTCCAACCGTAAATCATGGCGGGGTAGGTGTTATGGTGTGGGGGTGCTTGCTGGTGACACTGTCTGTGATTTATTTAGAATTCAAGGCACACTTAACCAGCATGGCTACCACAGCATTCTGCAGCGATACGCCATCCCATCTGGTTTGGGCTTAGTGGGACTATCATTTGTTTTTCAACAAGACAATGACCCAACACACCTCCAGGGTGTGTAAGGGCTATTTGACCAAGAAGGAGAGTGATGGAGTGCTGCATCAGATGACCTGGCCTCCACAATCCCCCGACCTCAACCCAATTGAGATGGTTTGGGATGAGTCGGACGGCAGAGTGAAGGAAAAGCAGCCAACAAGTGCTCAGCATATGTGGGAACTCCTTCAAGACTGTTAAAAAAGGATTCCAAGTGAAGCTGGTTAAGAGAATGCCAAGAGTGTGCAAAGCTGTCATCAAGGCAAAGGGTGGCTATTTGAAGACTCTCAAATATAAAATATATTTTGATTTATTTAATACTTTTTTGTTTACTACATGATTCCATATGTGTTATTTCATAGTTTTGATGTCTTCACTATTATTCTACAAGGTAGAAAATAGTAAAAATAAAGAAAAACCCTGGAATGAGTAGGTGTGTCCAAACTTTTGACTGGTAGTGTATATATATATACAGTTGAAGTCGGAAGTTTACATACACCTTAGCCAAATACATTTAAATTCAGTTTTTCACAATTCCTGACATTTAATCCTAGTAAAAATTCCCTGTTTTAGGTCAGTTAGGATCACCACTTTATTTTAAGAATGTGAAATGTCCGAATAATGGTAGAGAGAATGATTTATTTCAGCTTTTATTTATTTTATCACATTCCCAGTGGGACAGAAGTTTACATACACTCAATTAGTATTTGGTAGCATTGCCTTTAAATTGTTTAACTTGGGTCAAATGTTTCGGGTAGCCTTCCACAAGTTTCCCACAATAAGTTGGGTGAATTGTGGCCCATTCCTCCTGACAGAGCTGGTGTAACTGAATCAGGTTTGTAGGCCTCCTTGCTCGCACACGCTTTTTCAGTTCTGCCCACACATTTTCTATAGGACTGAGGTCAGGGCTTTGTGATGGCCACTCCAATACCTTCACTTTGTTGTCCTTAAGCCATTTTGCCACAACTTTGGAAGTATGCTTGGGGTCATTGTCCATTTGGAAGACCCATTTGCGACCAAGCTTTAACTTCCTTACTGATGTCTTGAGGTGTTGCTTCAATATATCCACATAATTTTCCTTCCTCATGATGCCATCTATTTTGTGAAGTGCACCAGTCCCTCCTGCAGCAAAGCACCCCCAAAGCATGATGCTGCCACCGCCGTGCTTCACGGTAGGGATGGTGTTCTTCCTCTTGTTTGGCTTTTTTTTGGCGGTTTTGGAGCAGTGGCTTCTTCCTTGCTTTTGCAGCCTTTCAGGTAATGTCGATATAGTACTCGTTTTACTGTGGATATAGATACTTTTGTACCTGTTTCCTCACAAGGTCCTTTGCTGTTGTTCTGGGATTGATTTGCACTTTTTGCACCAAAGTACGTTCATCTCTAGGAGACAGAACGTGTCTCCTTCCTGAACGGTATGACAGCTGCGTGGTCCCATGGTGTTTATACTTGCGTACTATTGTTTGTACAGATGAATGTGGTACCTTCAGGTATTTGGAAATTGCTCCCAAGGATGAACCAGACTTGTGGAGGTCTACAATTTATTTTCTGAGGTCTTGGCTGATTTCTTTTGATTTTCCCATGATGTCAAGCAAAGAGGCACTGAGTTTGAAGGTAGGCCTTGAAATACAACACAGGTACACCTCCAATTGACTCAAATGATGTCAATTAGCCTATCAGAAGCTTCTAAAGCCATTTTTTCTGGAATTTTCCAAGCTGTTTAAAGGCACAGTCAACTTAGTGTATGTAAACTTCTGACCCACTGGAATTGTGATACAGTGAATTATAAGTGAAATAATCTGTCTGTAAACAATTGTTGGAGAAAATACTTGTGTCATGCACAAAGTGCACAAAGTAGATGTCCTAACCGACTTGCCAAAACTATAGTTTGTTAACAAGACATTTGTGGAGTGGTTGAAAAATGAGTTTTAATGACTCCAAGGTAAGTGTATGTAAACTTCCGACTTCAACTGTATATATATATATTCCAGACCATATTAAACGTTTTTCTTTTTTTGGGGGGTGTAATGATTCATTTTGGAAGTCTGCATATACCTGAGGCCTTTTTCTTTTTCCTAAGAAGCTTTTGAGCATGACTTTGGAATTGAAAAGACATCATCTTTCATCTAAACAAATTAGCCCAGTAGATGTACTGTGCGATGATTTTACCATCTTAAATTGTGTCAAGAAATGATGAAGTAGAGTCTCTTAACACTCCAAGTAGCTTCATGCTTCTTCACGACACGTTACATCTCTCTAGAAGAGGCTGGCCCTTCTCTCTTATTGGTCTGTAAACTGTCATTACAGACCCCAGATTTTAACTGTTAAGGTCGATGCCCGCGCCCCACGCAGAAATGTAATTAACATAATGAAACATCCCCCTAAAAATCCATTAGTTTAACTCCTCTATGGAAAGATGAGAGTCTCACAAACGTGATGGTGTTCTCCGTTTTGCTCTACAACCCCCACAAGCGTCTTGGGTACAGCCGATCTGCCAACTTCTGTCTGTAGCGTCCGATCGGTTTGGGGTAAACACGAATATAGCCGTCTGTGGAAAGGTGAGACTCCCACGAACACGTACATGTCGGTTGTTCTGCTCTAGGACGCCCACAGGCCTCACAAGTCTCGTCTGAAGGTCCCCCCGGTACCAGTTGAAAACATGTATGCAACTACAGTATATGGAGACTGTTTAGTGCCAAAGATAAGGGGTTAAATACATGTAAAATGTTTTTACAAATGTTTCCCTGATTTTCTTATATCTCTCAGATATAGGACACACCCTTCAGAACAAACTTTCTTTAGATTTTTTTTTGTTGAGTGGACTATCTGTCGTTCCATGTAGTGAATCTTTATTCAATGTGTTTGTTTATGCTAATAGCAGTAAGGCCCAACATTCCCCCATTTTTTTTTCATTTCATCAAATCCAAAAAAATAAATGGGGATACTTCAAGGGGTTTTAAAAAATTCTAAATGAAATAGCAAAATTATCCTTTGTATGACCTTCTTAAAACAATTCCGTATAGCTTAGGTCTTGAACCACCCAGTTCATAATGTATTATAACTAATCAATTCCAATGGACTTCCTGTGGTAACTATGGTTTCTTCAATTCAAACAAAGTTATTCTATTCATCGAAGCTTGGCCGTATCTTACCTCAAATGTACATAACCACAGCATAAAAACGACATGCAAATTCTAATAATAAGTTGTAAAAATGGTGTGCAATTCAGTAGTTTTGAGGGTGCGATGAGGATGATGATTTCCTTAAAACACAGTCAGTGCCCTTCAGATAACTCTGGGAGTGGAGTGGCTCATCTCAACTGAAGTATCATAGGTCGTCACAGGGGCTGTAGTGGAGAGCTCAACTATAGGGACAGTGCGTGGTGCGGTGTGTCTGATGTATGGTATGGGTGGACTGTGGGCGGCGGCGGGGGGGGGGGGGGGGGGGGGGGGGACTAGCCGTTTTAGGGATGGTGGAAAGCCCGTTCTAAAGACTAAGATACACCTATCATTCAATTCCTCCACCCTCACTCCTAACCACACTACTCACTCCTCACCCCTCGTACGACGTCCACCCCCAACCCCGTACCCGAGAGACGCTCCACCCTCGACCCTCCACCCTCCACCCCCGTCCACCCCTACGACTCCCACCCCAGCGCTCACACCCCCGACCCCCTACCCGCGACGCCTCCACCCCGCCTACTCCCCACACCCTACACCCCCACTCACTCTGACGCACGCTCCACCCCTCACCCTCCATCACCGCACCCTGCCACCCCCACGCTCATCATACCCTCACCCCACAACCCTCACCCAAGCTACTCCACACCCAGCCACCAACCGTCCAACCACTGCGACTGCACACCACAACCCGCTGACCCGTATCTCGCAAACACCTCTACACCCATCACCCCTGCGACTCACCAACAAACCCTACTCCGTCCACCACCCACCACCCAAACCCCTCTACCCCCTCCACCCCGTACTGCCTCCACCCCTCTACTCCCACCCTCACCTCAACCACCACCAACACCCACCCCAACTCCCACCCCAACAGCCCACCCCGCTACCTCCACCCCTCACGCCCACCGGACCGCACTCACTTCCACCCTCGACTCCTCCACACCTCGTACCCTCCAGAACCCACACCCCACCCCTCCACACCTCTACCCCTCTACCCTCCACCCCTTTTCCCCACACCCGACCACCTCCACCACTCGACACAACCCGACCACCCCTCCACCCCTACCACCCCCTACACCTACCACCCCTCTACCCCTACCAACCTCCACCCCTCCAACCCTCTACTCCTCCAGCCTCTACGCCTCCAGCCCTCTACCTCCTCCACCCCCTTCTACCTCCACCCCTCTACTCCTCCAACCCCTCTACTCCTACACCCCTCTACCCTACCACCCACTCTACTCCTCCACCCCTCTTCCCCTACCACCCCCTCTACCACTACCACCCATCTACCCCTACCCACCCCTCTACTCCTCCACCCCTCTACCTCCACCCCTCTACTCCTCCACCCCTCTACCTCCACCCCTCTACCCCTCCAATGTGCACTTAGGTAAAATAAAATGGCGTAGTCAGCTTTGTCTTGTCATTGATTATTCATGTTTCTATATCACCAGCTACAGTTTTATACGTTTTACTTCGAGCGGAAATTCTGTGAATAGGGACAATGGGTGATTATGATGACAACCAGGGTTTTACCAGGCTTTAGCAGCAACCTGCAAGACATAGCTGTTTCGACATCACTAATGAGCCTTAATGTAACATAGGAAAGAGACTGTCAAACCACCATTGATTTATTCATACAGAATCAGACTGTCAAGCAGAAACATCTCTTTTCCTGCGTAAGGCATAAAGATGTACAGCACCTTCAGTTTGGAGATGGGGGGGGGGGGGGGGGGGGGGGGGGGGGGGGCTACGCACTGCACTCACTCAGGTATAGTGGCCCAAATGGATTTTCAACTAGGCCCTAAAGCTTTCAGCTAGCACCAGCAGTGAATAGCAGTTAGGGGTTACCATGCCAACCCCACCCAGAGTGACGTTCAGCTGCAAATCAGGAGCATCGGAGGAGAAAGCATCGCCAGATGTCTTCAACAATTTGCTGTGAAAAGATTTCATGTCCGCCATGCTTATTAAGGGGGGCTAACAATCGCAGAGGAGCGAGCCATGTGGCTTCCATCACTCCATCTCTATCTCTCCATCCATCCATCACTAATCTCTCTCACTCCATCTCTCTCTCTCCATTGCTCCGTCGCCATCAAGATGGCCTATCAAAGTGCCCAGACTTGTGCGCTAGAATCTACGCCCGCCATTGACTGTTGGATGGTGGTGGTGTTGGTGAGTATTTTGTTAAATACTGATGTTGTAGTTCTGCATGTGTAAGACATGGAAGGTAGACTGTAGACTGTAACAGACATGGAAGGTAGACTGTCTACCAGACATGGAAGGTAGACTGTAGACTGTAACAGACATGGAAGGTAGACTGTCTACTCTGCAGCATATGACAGACATGGCTTGTGTGTGTGTGTGTGTGTGTGTGTGTGTGTGTGTGTGTGTGTGTGTGTGTGTGTGTGTGTGTGTGTATATATGTGTGTGTATGTGTGTGTATATATATGTGTGTGTGTGTGTGTATATGTGTGTGAGTGTGTGTGTGTGTGTGTGTGTGTGTGTGGGTATGTATATGTGTGCGTGTATGTGTGTGTGTGTGTGTGGTGTGTGTGTGTGTGTGTGTGTGTGTGTGTGTGTGTGTGTGTGTGTGTGTGTGTGTGTGTCTACTCTGCAGCTGACAGGCTCAGGCAGGGCAGGCGGTGGCACCTGGCCAGCAGAGGAGAGATGGAAGGAACTTTTTAAATGATTTATCATATAAATCAACACTGGCTAGCTACAGGCTGGTGGGCCTAACACGATTTACAGTCTGCAGGTGTAATGCTTTTTAATGCATTATAACAAGGTCTATAATACTGTACGTTAAACTTGTTCCAGGATGTTCAAATGACATTAAACCAGAAAGCAGCATACTGTTCCCAGAATGCATTTCATGACGAGGCTCGCCAATACGTCCTCTGTATTCCTCTACCAAATATTCAGAAATATAGTTCTGTATTTTTCTAAAATACTAGAGAACTAGAGACTAGAAACATCAGAGTTATAATTGTACCTGCTGCTGTGATTGATAGCTATCAATACATAGCTATATTTCTATAGAAATCGAAACAGTCTATAACGTCACACATTACTGTAGTAGTCTGCCAACAGTCTGTCTTGCTCTGTGGTGGTTCCCTCCAAAAGGACAGGCTCATGTTGGAGTTGGACTGTCAACCATCCGTACTGAGCAGGAAGTGCTTCATTGTCCATAGTCAAAGCAGGAAGTGCTTCATCCTCCTACGGAGGGAGGGAACATTAAACCTGAAGTGGTCCCGAACCTCCATGTTTTATTAGTTTGGCCGTTCCACTGGGGCCAGTATTATTAATTTGGCCGTACCACTGGGGCCAGTTTTATTAATTTGGCCGTACCACTAGGGCCAGTTTTATTAATTTGGCCGTTTCACTGGGGCCAGTTTTATTAGTTTGTCTGTTCCACTGGGGCCAGTATAATTTTTTGGCCGTTCCACTGGGGCCAGTTTTATCAGTTTGGCCGTTCCACTGGGGCCAGTATTATTAGTTTGGCCATGGACTCAAAAGTAGTGCACTATATAGAGAATAGGTTGCCACTTGGGACGCATACCATGTCTAGGCTGAAATAGAAAACGTTTGGCATTGTAAAACTTCAACAACTGTCAAGTCAATTTATAGAGGGATTACACTATCTAAGTAAATGTAAGATATAATGAATATGATTTCAGTCATTTTATTAAATTTTCAGGAGTCTTATGGCTTGGGGGTAGAAGCTGTTTAGTAGCCTCTTGGACCTAGACTTGGCGCTCCGGTACCGCTTGCCGTGCGGTAGCAGAGAGAACAGTCTATGACTAGGGTGGCTGGAGTCTTTGACAATTGTTAGGGCATTTCACTGACACCGCCTGGTATAGAGGTCCTGGATGGCAGGAAGTTTGGCCCCAGTGATGTACTGGGCCGTACGTACTACCGTCTTGCGCTTGGACCATGGGAAGGACATTCAACAAGCACAGCACTTACACAAATGACTGATGATTGGCTGAGAGAAATTGATGATAAAAAGATTGTGGGGGCTATTTTGTTAGACTTCAGTGCAGCTTTTGACATTATCGATCATAGTCTGCTGCTGGAAAAATGTATGTGTTATGGCTTTACACCCCCTGCTATAATGTGGATAAAGAGTTACCTGTCTAACAGAACACAGAGGGTGTTCTTTAATAGAAGCCTCTCCAACATAATCCAGGTAGAATCAGGAATTCCCCAGGGCAGATGTCTAGGCCCATTACTTTTTTCAATCTTTACTAATGACATGCCACTGGCTTTGAGTAAAGCCAGAGTGTCTATGTATGCGGATGACTCAACACTATACAGTTGAAGTCGGAAGTTTACATACACTTAGGTTGGAGTCATTAAAACTTGTTTTTCAACCCCTCCACACATTTCTAGTTAACAAACTATAGTTTTGGCAAGTCGGTTAGGACATCTACTTTGTGCATGACACAAGTCAATTTTCCAATAATTGTTTACAAACAAATTATTTAACTTATAATTCACTGTATCACAATTCCAGTGGGTCAGAAGTTTACATACACTAACTTGACAGTGCCTTTAAACAGCTTGGAAAATTTCAGAAAATGATGTCATGGCTTTAGAAGCTTCTGATAGGCTAATTGACATCGTTTGAGTCAATTGGAGGTGTACCTGTGGATGTATTTCAAGGCCTACCTTCAAACTCAGTGCCTCTTTGCTTGACATCATGGGAAAATCCAAAGAAATAAGCTAAAATTGTAGACCTCCACAAGTCTGGTTCATCCTTGGGAACAATTTCCAAACGCCTAAAGGTACCATGTTCATCTGTACAAACAATAGTACACAAGTATAAAAACCATGGGACCACGCAACCGTCATACCGCTCAGGAAGGAGACGCGTTCTGTCTCCTGGAGATTAACGTACTTTGGTGCAAAAAGTGCAAATCAATCCCAGAACAACAGCAAAGGACCTTGTGAAGATGCTGAAGGAAACAGGTACAAAAGTATCTATATCCACAGTAAAACGAGTCCTATATCGACATAACCTGAAAGGCCACTCAGCAAGGAAGAAGCCACTGCTCCAAAACCGCCATAAAAAAGCCAGACTACGGTTTGCAACTGCACATGGGGACAAAGATCATACTTTTTGGAGAAATGTCCTCTGGTCTGATGAAACAAATATAGAACTGTTTGGCCATAATGACCATCGTTATGTTTGGAGGAAAAAGGGGGTCGCTTGCAAGCCGAAGAACACCATCCCAACTGTGAAAAACGGGGGTGGCAGCATCATGCTGTGGGGGTGCTTTGATGCAGGAAGGACTGGTGCACTTCACAAAATAGATGGCATCCTGAGGAAGGAAAATTATGTGGATATACAGTGGGGGAAAAAAGTATTTAGTCAGCCACCAATTGTGCAAGTTCTCCCACTTAAAAAGATGAGAGAGGCCTGTAATTTTCATCATAGGTACACGTCAACTATGACAGACAAATTGAGAAAAAAAATCCAGAAAATCACATTGTAGGATTTTTAATGAATTTATTTGCAAATTATGGTGGAAAATAAGTATTTGGTCACCTACAAACAAGCAAGATTTCTGGCTCTCACAGACCTGTAACTTCTTCTTTAAGAGGCTCCTCTGTCCTCCACTCGTTACCTGTATTAATGGCACCTGTTTGAACTTGTTATCAGTATAAAAGACACCTGTCCACAACCTCAAACAGTCACACTCCAATCTCCACTATGGCCAAGACCAAAGAGCTGTCAAAGGACACCAGAAACAAAATTGTAGACCTGCACCAGGCTGGGAAGACTGAATCTGCAATAGGTAAGCAGCTTGGTTTGAAGAAATCAACTGTGGGAGCAATTATTTGGAAATGGAAGACATACAAGACCACTGATAATCTCCCTCGATCTGGGGCTCCACGCAAGATCTCTCTCACTCCGGTACTCCCGAGTGGCGCAGTGGTCTAAGGCGCTGCATCGCAGTGCTAGCTGTGCCACTAGAGATCCTGGTTCGAATCCAGGCTCTGTAGTAGCCGGCCGTGACCGGGAGTCCCATGGGGCGGCGCACAATTGGCCCGGCGTCGTCCAGGGTAGGGGAGGGAATGGCCGGCAGGGATGTAGCTCAGTTGGTAGAGCATGGCGTTTGCAACGCCAGGGTTGTGGGTTCGATTCCCAGTATGAAAAATTAAAAAATAATGTATGCACTCACTAACTGTAAGTCGCTCTGGATAAGAGCGTCTGCTAAATGACTTAAATGTAAATCTCACCCCGTGGGGTCAAAATGATCACAAGAACGGTGAGCAAAAATCCCAGAACCAAAGTAACAAAGCCTACCATCAGTAACACACTACGCCGCCAGGGACTCAAATCCTGCAGTGCCAGACGTGTCCCCCTGCTTAAGCCAGTACATGTCCAGGCCCGTCTGAAGTTTGCTAGAGTGCATTTGGATGATCCAGAAGAGGATTGGGAGATTGTCATATGGTCAGATGAAACCAAAATATAACTTTTTGGTAAAAACTCAACTCGTCGTGTTTGGAGGACAAAGAATGCTGAGTTGCATCCAAAGAACACCATACCTACTGTGAAGCATGGGGGTGGAAACATCATGATTTGGGGCTGTTTTTCTGCAAAGGGACCAGGACGACTGATCCGTGTAAAGGAAAAAATGAATGGGGCCATGTATCGTGAGATTTTGAGTGAAAACCTCCTTCCATCAACAAGGGCATTGAAGATGAAACGTGGCTGGGTCTTTCAGCATGACAATGATTGATCCCAAACACACCGCCTGGGCAACGAAGGAGTGGCTTCGTAAGAAGCATTTCAAGGTCCTGGAGTGGCCTAGCCAGTCTCCAGATCTCAACCCCATAGAACATCTTTGGAGGGAGTTGAAAGTCTGTGTTGCCCAGTGACAGTCCCAAAACATCACTGCTCTAGAGGAGATCTGCATGGAGGAATGGGCCAAAATACCAGCAACAGTGTGTGAAAACCTTGTGAAGACTTACAGAAAACGTTTTACCTGTGTCATCGCCAAGGTAGTGGGTTCGATCCCCGGGACCACCCATACACAAAAAATGTATGCACGTATGACTGTAAGTCGCTTTGGATAAAAGTGTCTGCTAAATGGCATATTATTATTATTATTATTGCCAACAAAGGGTAAATAACAAAGTATTGAGAAACTTTTGTTGTTGACCAAATACTTATTTTCCACCATAATTTGCAAATAAATTCATAAAAAATCCTACAATGTGATTTTCTGGATTTTTTTTCTCATTTTGTCTGTCATAGTTGACGTGTACCTATGATGAAAATTACAGGCCTCTCTCATCTTTTTAAGTGGGAGAACAAGCACAATTGGTGGCTGACTAAATACTTTTTTCCCCCACTGTATTGAAGCAACATCTCAAGACATCAGGAAGTTAAAGCTTGGTCGCAAATGGGTCTTCCAAATGGACAGTGACCCCAAGCATACTTCCAAAGTTGTGGCAAAATGGCTTAAGAACAACAAAGTTAAGGTATTGGAGCGGCCATCACAAAGCCCTGACCTCAATCCTATAGAACATTTGTGGGCAGAACTGAAAAAGCATGCGCAAGCAAGGAGGCCTACAAACCTGACTCAGTTACACCAGCTCTGTCAGGAGGAATGGGCCACAATTCACCCAACTTATTGTGGGAAGCTTGTGGAAGGCTACCCGAAACGTTTGACCAAAGTTAAACAATTTAAAGGGAATGGTACCAAATACTAATTGAGTGTTTGTAAACTTCTGACCCACTGGGAATGTGATGAAAGAAATAAAAGCTGAAATATATCATTCTCTCTACTATTATTCTGACATTTCACATTCTTAAAATAAAGTGGGTATCCTAACAGACCTAAAACAGGGAATTATTACTAGGATTAAATGTCAGGAATTGTGAAAAACTGAGTTTAAATGTATTTGGCTAAGGGGTATGTAAACTTCCGACTTCAACTGTACATGTCAGCTACTACAGCGACTGAAATGACTGCAACACTTAACAAAGAGTTACAGTTAGTTTCAGAGTGGGTGGCAAGGAATGTTAGTCCTAAATATTTCTAAAACTAAAAGCATTGTATTTGGAACAAATCATTCACTAAACTCCAAACCTCAATTAAATATTGTAATAAATAATGTGGAGATTGAGCAAGTTGAGGTGACTAAACTGCTTGGAGTAACCCTGGATTGTAAACTGTCATGGTCAAAACATATTGATACAACAGTAGCTAAGATGGGGAGAAGTCTGTCCGTAATAAAGTGATACTCTACCTTCTTAACAGCACTATCAACAAGGCAGGTCCTACAGGCTCTAGTTTTGTTGCACCTGGACTACTGTTTAGTCGTGTGGTCAGGTGCCACAAAGAGGGACTTAGGAAAATTGCAATTGGCTCAAAACAGGGCAGCTGTCACGACTTCCTCCAAAGCTGCCTCCTCTCCTGGTTCGGGCAGGCTTCTGCGTTCGTCGTCACCGGCCTTCTAGCCACTGCCGCTCCTCCATCTCATCATTCCATTTGTTTTGTCTTGTTTATTACACACACCTGGTTCATATCCCCTCATTAGTACCTGTATAAGTATTCCCTCTGCTTCCCCTGTTTTTGTGTGTGATTAGATATTGTGGAGGTGACTCTAGCTCGGTGGAGCTACTTTGTATTTTGTATCTCCAGGATATTCACCCATGTGCCTTGTTTTCTCCAGTGCGCCGTATTTACTGCACTGGAGTGTTTTACGTATTGCTGCGTACCGCTGTGTTCCTGAATAAACCATATATTCTGTGATTTACCCTCCTGCGCCTGACTCCATCCAAAATCACCCGCTACAGCAGCACGGCTGGCCCTTGGATGTACACAGAGAGCATGTCAATCTCTCCTCGCTCAAAGTGGAGGAGAGATTGATTTCATCACTGCTTGTGTTTGTCAGAGGTGTTGACATGTTGAAAGCACCGAGCTGTCTGTTTGAATGACTGTCACACAGCTCAGACACCCATGCATACTCCACAAGATATGCCACCAGAGGTCTCTTCACAGTCCCCAAGTCCAGAACAGACTATGGGAGGCACACAGTACTACATAGAGCCATGACCTCATGGAACTCTATTCCACATCAGGTAACTGATGCAAGCAGTAGAATCAGATTTTTTTTTAAACAGATAAAAATACACCTTATGGAACAGCGGGACTGTGAAGAGACACAAACAGAGGCACAGATGCATGCATGCAAACACATGATAACATACACACTATACACACACGTAAACATGGATTTTGTGTTGTAGATATGTGGTAGTAGAGTAGTGGCCTGACGGCACACACTTAGTGTCCTGGTAATCCGTCTGGCCCTGCGGCCTTGTGAATGTTGACCTGTTTAAAGGTCTTACTCACATCGGCTACGGAGAGCGTGATCACACATCGTCTGGAACAGCTGATGCTCTCATGCATGTTTCAGTGTTACTTGCCTCGAAGCGTGCATAGAAGTAATTTTGCTTGTCTGGTAGGCTTGTGTCACTGGGCAGCTCGCGGCTGTGCTTCCCTTTGTAGTCTGTAATAGTTTGCAAGCCCTGCCACATCCGACGAGCGTCAGAGCCGGTGTAGTACGATTCAATCTTAGTCCTGTATTGACTCTTTGCCTGTTTGATGGTTCGTCGGAGGGCATAACGTGATTTCTTATAAGCTTCCGGGTTAGAGTCCCTCTCTTTGAAAAGCGGCAGTTCTACCCTTTAGCTCAGTGCAGATGTTGCCTGTAATCCATGGCTTCTGGTTGGTGTAGGTACGTACGGTCACTGTGGGGATGACGTCATCAATGCACTTATTGACAATGCCAGTGACTGATGTGGTGTACTCCTCAATGCCATCGGAAGAATCCCGGAACATATTCCAGTCTGTGCTAGCGAAACAGCCCTGTAGCAAATCAGGAGACATTGCTGCGTTTACGATGCTCTGGCTTTATTTAAAGTACTAAAAGCGTCTCTTGCTTTCACTGTGGACAACTGGTCTCTACACTGCTGTCTCTCTCTCTGTAAGTGTCTGTTTGCCGCATAAACAGACGACCTGATTTGCTTAGCAACAAATCAATAAAACTGCCCTGGATAGGCTATGCTATGGACGGGTGACCAGGAGGATGAGGAAACCTTTCTACCTGAGATCAAAGATACTGGATGTTGTGGGGGGGTGAGTGGCACCAGGAAGCCTAGACGGTTTCATCACATGACACATTTGGAAAATGGGAGAGGTTCTTTGGCCGCGTCATATCCGAGAGACCTCACAGGGTTATGTCAGGGGTCCCGGGGCAAGTTCATTAAGGGCCCCTATTTTATAGGACAAACTGTACACTCGGGTAGTAGAATATAATGCTAATGTGTGAAATACAATACTATGTGATGTTATTGATTGAAGTGGGAAAGCTTACATTACTGAATTATACATTATTGTCAAAAACTAAAGGATACAAAAACGATATTGCTGTTGGAATTCTTAACCTTCTCCAGTCAGTCTTTGATATTGTAGCTGTTCTTTATTTATTTTAATTTTTTACCTTTATTTAACCAGGTAAGCCAGTTGAGAACAAGTTCTCATTTACAACTGCGACCTGGCCAAGATAAAGCATAGCAGTGCGATAAAAACAACAACACAGAGTTACATATGGGGTAAAAAACATAAAGTAAAAAAAAATACAACAGAAAATATATATACAGTGTGTGCAAATGTAGCAAGTTATGGAGGTAAGGGAATAAATAGGCTATAGTGCAAAATAATTACAAATAGTATTAACACTGGAATGCTAGATGTGCAAGAGATTATGTGCAAATAGAGATACTGGGGTGCAAAAGAGCAAAATAAATAACAATATAGGGATGAGGTAGTTGGGTGGGCTAATTTCAGATGGGCTGTGTACAGGTGCAGTGATCGGTAAGGTGCTCTGACAACTGATGCTTAAAGTTGGTGAGGGAGATAAGAGTCTCCAGCTTCAGAGATTTTTGCAATTCGTTCCAGTCATTGGCAGCAGAGAACTGGAAGGAATGGCGGCCAAAGGAGGTATTGGCTTTGGGGATGACCAGTGAGATATACCTGCTGGAGCGCAGACTACGGGTGGGTGCTGCTATGGTGACCAATGAGCTAAGATAAGGCGAGGATTTGCCTAGCAGTGATTTATAGATGGCCTGGAGCCAGTGGGTTTGGCGACGAACATGTAGTGAGGACCAGCCAACAAGAACGTACAGGTCACAGTGGTGGGTAGTGTATGGGGCTTTGGAGACAAAACGGATGGCACTGTGATAGACTACATCCAATTTGCTGAGTAGAGTGTTGGAGGCTATTTTGTAAATGACATCGCCGAAGTCAAGGATCGGTAGGATAGTCAGTTTTACGAGGGCATGTTTGGCAGCATGAGTGAAGGAGGCTTTGTTGCGAAATAGGAAGCCGATTCTAGATTTAACTTTGGATTGGAGATTCTTAATGTGAGTCTGGAAGGAGAGTTTACAGTCTAACCAGACACCTAGGTATTTGTAGTTGTCCAAATACTCTAGGTCAGACCCGTCGAGAGTGGTGATTCTAGTCGGGTGGGCGGGTGCCAGCAGCGTTCGATTGAAAAGCATGCATTTAGTTTTACTAGTGTTTAAGAGCAGTTGGAGGCTACTGAAGGAGTGTTGTATGGCATTGAAGCTCGTTTGGAGGTTTGTTAACACAGTGTCCAATGAAGGGCCAGATGTATACAAAATGGTGTCGTCTGCGTAGAGGTGGATCTGAGAGTCACCAGCAGCAAGAGCGACATCATTGATATACACAGAGAAAAGAGTCGGCCAAAGAATTGAACCCTGTGGCACCCCCATAGAGACTGCCATAGGTCCAGACAACAGGCCCTCGGATTTGACACAGTGAACTTTATCTGAGAAGTAGTTTGTGAACCAGGCGAGGCAGTCATTTGAGACACGAAGGCTATTTAGTCTGCCAATAAGAATGCGGTGGTTGACAGAGTCGAAAGCCTTGGCCAGGTCGATGAAGACGGCTGCACAGTACTGTCTATTATCGATCGCGGTTATAATATCGTTTAGGACCTTGAGCGTGGCTGAAGTGCACCCATGACCAGCTCGGAAACCGGATTGCATAGCGGAGAAGGTACGGTGGGATTCGAAATGGTCGGTGATCTGTTTGTTAACTTGGCTTTCAAATACTTTCGAAAGGCAGGGCAGGATGGATATAGGTCTGTAACAGTTTGGATCTAGAGTGTCACCCCCTTTGAAGAGGGGGATGACCGCGGCAGCTTTCCAATCTCTGGGGATCTCAGACGTTACGAAAGAGAGGTTGAACTGACTAGTAATAGGGGTTGCGACAATTTCGGCGGCTAGTTTTAGAAAGAAAGGGTCCAGATTGTCTAGCCCAGCTGATTTGTAGGGGTCCAGATTTTGCAGCTCTTTCAGAACATCAGCTGTCTGAATTTGTGTGAAGGAGAAGCGGGGGGGCATGGGCAAGTTGCAGCAGAGGGTGCAGAGTTGGTGGCCGGGGTAGTGGTAGCCAGGTGGAAAGCATGGCCAGCCTTAGCAAAATGCTTGTTGAAATTCTCGATTATTGTAGATTTATCGGTGGTGATAGTGTTTCCTAGCCTCAGTGCAGTGGGCAGCTGGGAGGAAGTTCTCTTATTCTCCATGGACTTTACAGTGTCCCAAAACTTTTTGGAGTTAGTGCTACAGGATGCAAATTTCTGTTTGAAAAAGTTAGCCTTTGCTTTCCTGACTGCTTGTGTATATTGGTTCCTAACTTCCCTGAAAATGTGCATATCGCGGGGGCTATTAGATGCTAATGCAGTACGCCACAGGATGTTTTTGTGCTGGTCAAGGGCAGTCAAGTCTGAGGAGAACCAGGGGCTATATCTGTTCTTAGTTCTGTATTTTTTGAATGGGGCATGTTTATTTAAGATTGAGAGGAAATTACTTTTAAAGAACAACCAGGCATCCTCTACTGACGGAATGAGATCTATATCCATCCAGGATACCTGGGCCAGGTCAATTAGGAAGGCCTGCTCGCTAAAGTGTTTTAGGGACCGTTTGACAATGATGAGGGGTGGTCGTTTGACCGCGGACCCGTTACGGACGCAGGCAATAAGGCAGTGATCGCTGAGATCCTGGTTGAAGACAGTGGAGGTGTATTTAGAGGGTAAGTTAGTCAGGATGATATCTATGAGGGTACTGTCACGCCCTGGCTCTGGGGACACTGTTATGTTGAGCCAGGGTGTGTAGATTTCTGTGTTGTAGGTCTAGTTGTTTCTTTTCTATGTTGCCAGTGTGGTTCTCAATCAGAGGCAACGAGTGTCAGCTGTGGCTGGTTGTCTCTGATTGGGAACCACATTTAAACAGGCTGTTTTCCCACAATAGTTGTGGGATCTTGTTCTAGTTGGTTTGTGTTAGACCGTTGACTGTCACGTTATCGTTTTGTTGTTTTGATCGTGTATCACCTATAATAAATATGTTTGCATTCAACGCTGCGCCTTGGTCCTCCTCTCTTACCGACGATCGTGACAGAAGATCCCACCAAGACTGGACCAAGCAGCAAGTCCAGGAGCCATCGCCTGGGAGATCTCTAGCGGATCTCCTTCGCCTCCTCGACTGGGTCAAGCCATGTGAGGAAGAGAGGGGCTTGACGTGGAAGCAGAAGGGCGAAAGGCTGGCAAAAAGTATGGAGACCTGGTCCACGGGTAGGAGTAAAGCCCATACAATTTTTAGGGGGGGGCTAACGCTGTGGACGACGGGCCAGCAGGAGACCGCGACAGAGCGGCCCAGCGGGTTGGCAGAGGAGGCCGCCAGGTTACGGGGGCCACTGGTCGAAGAGGGGATGGAAGGTGTAGAGGCACGGCGAAGGGTACTGGGGTGTGTTACCAGTCCGGTCCGGCCCGTTCCAGATCCCTGCGTAGGGCCAGTGGTGTGTGTCCCCAGTACGGTCCGGCCTGTTCCTGCTCCCCGCACCAGGCCAATGGTGCGAGTCTCCAGCCCGGTCCGGCCCGCTCCTGTTCCCCACACCAAGCCAGTGGTGCGCATCGCCAGCCCGGTCCGGCCCGCTCCTGCTCCCCACACCAAGCCAGTGGTGTGCGTCGTCAGCCCGGCACGGCCCGTGCCTGTTCCCCACACCAAGCCAGTGGTGCGCATCGCCAGCCCGGTCCGGCCCGCTCCTGCCCCCCACACCAAGCCAGTGGTGTGCGTCGTCAGCCCGGCACGGCCCGTGCCTGTTCCCCACACCAAGCCAGTGGTGTGCGTCGTCAGCCCGGCACGGCCCGTGCCTGTTCCCCACACCAAGCCAGGGGTGCGCATCGCCAGCCCGGTCCGGCCCGCTCCTGCTCCCCACACCAAGCCAGTGGTGTGCGTCGTCAGCCCGGCACGGCCCGTGCCTGTTCCCCACACCAAGCCAGTGGTGTGCATCGTCAGTCCGGCACGTCCCGTGCCTGTTCCACCGGTGCCTGGTCCGGCACCGGTCAGATGCTTCACGCCGGAGCTAGAGCAATCCGCTCCACCAATGTGCAGTCCAGCTCCGGCCAGCGGGGCCAGACCGGATCAGGGGTACTTTGGGGGGTTGGAGAGGGAGCGGGGAACAGGCCCGGAGCCGGATCCACCGCCTAGGCGGAGTGCCCACCCGGTCCCTCCCCTGTGGTATTTGGTTGGCGCGGTCAGAGTCCGCGCCTTTAGGGGGGGGTACTGTCACGCCCTGGCTCTGGGGACACTGTTATGTTGAGCCAGGGTGTGTAGATTTCTGTGTTGTAGGTCTAGTTGTTTCTTTTCTATGTTGCCAGTGTGGTTCTCAATCAGAGGCAACGAGTGTCAGCTGTGGCTGGTTGTCTCTGATTGGGAACCACATTTAAACAGGCTGTTTTCCCACAATAGTTGTGGGATCTTGTTCTAGTTGGTTTGTGTTAGACCGTTGACTGTCACGTTATCGTTTTGTTGTTTTGATCGTGTATCACCTATAATAAATATGTTCGCATTCAACGCTGCGCCTTGGTCCTCCTCTCTTACCGACGATCGTGACAGGTACCCATGTTTACGGATTTAGGGTTGTACCTGGTAGGTTCGTTGATAATTTGCGTGAGATTGAGGGCATCTAGTTTGGATTGTAGGATGGCCGGGGTATTAAGCATATCCCAATTTAGGTCACCAAGCAGTACGAACTCTGAGGATAAATGGGGGGCAATCAATTCACATATGGTGTCCAGGGCACAGCTGGGGGCTGAGGGGGGTCTGTAGCAAGCAGCAACAGTGAGAGACTTATTTCTGGAAAGGTGGATTTTTAGAAGTAGAAGCTCAAACTGTTTGGGCACAGACCTGGATAGTATGATAGAGCTCTGCAGGCTATCTCTACAGTAGATTGCAACTCCACCCCCTTTGGCAGTTCTATCTAGACGGAAAATGTTATAGTTGGGGATGGAAATTTCAGAATTTTTGGTGGCCTTCCTAAGCCAGGATTCAGACACTGCTAGAACATCAGGGTTGGCGGAGTGTGCTAACGCAGTGAATAACTCAAACTTAGGAAGTAGACTTCTGATATTTACATGCAGGAAACCAAGGCTTTTGCGATTACAGAAGTCAGCAAAAGATAGCGCCTGGGGAGTAGGAGGAATACTGAGGGCTGCAGGGTTAGCCTCTACATCACCGGAGGAACAGAGGAGGACTAGAATAAGGATACGGCTAAAGGCTTTAAGAACTGGTCTTCTAGTGCGTTGGGTACATAGAATAAAGGGGGCAGATTTCCGGGCGTTGTAGAAAAGATTCAGGGCATTATGTACAGACAACGATATGGAAGGATATGAGTAAAGTGGAGGTAAACCTAAGCGTTGGGTAACAATGAAAGAGATAGCATCACTGGAGGCACGAATTGAGTCGGTCTCCGCGTGTATGGGGGGTGGGACAAAGGAGCTATCTAAGGCAGGTTTAGCTGGGCTGGGGGATCTACAGTGAAATAGTACAATTAGAAATAACCGAAACAACAATAAGCAAGGCATATTGAGATGGGAGAGAGGCATAAAGCAATCACGGGTGTAATTTGAGAGAGCTAAGACAACAGCTGGTAATGACGACAGAGTTTGGGCTGAGGCTAAACATAAACAGGATGCGGTACCGTAAAAAGGAACAGTCCAGCAGACATCAGCTGTATAGCTGAGTTATCATAAGGTCCGGTGAACAGCAATAGGATAGTTCGGAGGTAGCTATAGCACTAGCTAGCAAGAGGCCACGGCTAGCGTGTGCTAGCGGGCCGGGGCTAGCAGATAGAATATTCGTGGTCGACGTCGTAACGGGAAGCCTGTTGTAACCACACCAGACGATTTCGTCGGCAGACCAGTCGTGTAGGATCGGCGGGGCTCCGTGTCAACACTAGGTGGTCCCGTCCGGTTGACAGAGAGGTAGATAGCCGGGAGATGGGCCTAGCTCAGGATGATTAGCCAGACCACAACGTCCATTTTGTTGCAGCTAGCTGGTAGCGATGAATCCGGAGTTAAAGGTCCAGTGATTCAGTGATTCCGGCAGAAAAACCAATATGTTCTGGGTCGATAACGCGCTGTGCAGACAGTGCAGACTGGCCGAATAATAGTCCATACTAGAGCTGGCTGGTGGGTGGTGCAGGCCACGGACAATGGTGAAAAACCGCTAACGGTAGCTGATAGCAAGTATTTAGTTAGCTGGCTACTCCCGTCCGGTAGACCTAGAGGTAGATATGAGCCTTGCTCTAGGCTAGCTCGAGGCTAACTGGTGCTTGCATCGGGGGCAGTGGTGATTAGCCAGACAGCAACATCCATTCGGTTGCGGCTAGCTAGTTGCGATCCGGTGATTAATGTCCAGTGATTAAATTATTCTCGCAGAAAAAATCCAATGTTCTGGGTGAAATACCGCTAACTGTGGCTAATAGCAAGTAGCTAGTTAGCTGGCTAGCTAGTTTCGACTGGAGATTCTAGATAAAAGGTAAGTCAATAATAGAATCCGTTCCACATTGAGTGAGGCGGGTTGCAGGAAAGTATATTTTGTAGAAGGATGAAAAGTCTGATAGGGAAATATGAACGAAAAATACAAAAAAAACAGGGTATTTACAGGCTATTTACAGACACACGACAAAAACAGGACTGCACTACTACGCCATCTTGGATCTGTCACTCACCAATGTCACTCACCACTCTTTCACTGGGTGATAACTTTCCTCTGTTGGGCTTTTCCCACCAGAATGAGCAGGGAAATGAGTTTCAAAGTCCTGACTGAAGCCTGAATGTCTTTACCTTAACCACATGGAGAAACACAATGAGAATTCACGTCTAATCAGCTCACTGTAAAAAAACATCTAATTAGCCCCCGCGGCTCCCTAACGATGTGTTGACAAACACAGAGGATAAGGCCTTCAAGCAAATAAGCAGCGGGAGTTGCCATATTTCCTGCCTTGTTATCTGGCCCAGCTGGGACAAAGGGGTGATTAGAAAACTGTTGTGTTAGAGAAACGTAAACAAGGTTTGGTAAAGAGGAAGCGCGGCCATCTTGCTCACACCAGTCTAGTTATACACTATGAAGCTGCAGTAGTATAACCCCTGGAAGTATCAACGCTTTCAAGGTTTTAATTCTGCTTCTCATATCAAGCCTCACCTATGAATCATGAATGACCTGAAATTGATACATTTATGTTCAAGAACATTCGCTATTGGTGAGAGACAGCACCTCTCAACACTTTAAACCAAAACCACTGGACCAGTACTCTGCTGCCTGTGAATGGTATCCATGTTCAGACAGACTCAGGGCAGCAGCTCAGTGATGTCTCTTGGTTACCCGATGGCTGACTGCCCCAGCCACAGCTAGCCATTACTCAGATAAACACACAGACATCTGTCTGGAACCAAAAAACTAAACAACAACAAAATGTTCCTAGTGCCCTAAAACATGTTCTCTTTTCAGCAGCAGAAGACTAAGGCTCCAGTCAGTTTGGACTTCGTGGGCAGAAAAGCGAATGATTGTTCACCAGCTAGGTGCCCTTAGATAACCCCTTGCTGGGAACCTTTATTGCTGTAATGGTGTTGGGGGTGGATGGGGTGTTGGGTTATGGTGGGGGTTTTTTTGGGGGTGGGGTATTTGGGGGCAGTGGTGGTGGGGTATTTGGGGCGTTGGGGGTGTGGATTGGGGGCGATGGTGTTTGGGGGGTTTTTGGGGGTGGTAGGTGGGGTTTGTTATGGTGGGGTTTGGGGTGTTGGGGGTGGTGTTGGTGGTTTGTGCGGGGTTGTTGGTGTTTGGGTGGGTTTTTTTTTGTTTTGGTGTTTTGGTTTTGGTGGTGGGGTTTGGGGATGGTTTGGGGTTGGTGGTTTTTGTTTTTGGGTTTTTGGTGGTGTTGGTGTTTGGGGGTTGTTTTGGGGGTTGGGTTTTGGGTTTTGGGGGGGTTTTTTTTTTTTGTTTTTGGGGGTTTTTTGGGGTTTTTTGGGTTTTTGTTTCGGTTTGTTGGGGTTTTTTTTTGTGTTTGTGTTTTTTTGTGTTGTTTTTTTTGGGGGGGGTTTTTTTTTTTTTTTGTTTTTTTTGGGTTTTGGTTGGTTTTTTTTTTTGGGGTTTTTTTTTTTGGGTGTGGTGGGGTTTTTTGGTTTTTGGATTGTTTTTTTTTTTTGGTGGTGGGGTTGGTTTTTTTTTTGGGTGTTTTTTGGTTTTGTTTTTTTGTTTTTGGGGTTTTTTTTTGTTTTTTTTTTTTTTTTTTTTTTTTTTTTTTTTTGGGTTTGTTTTTTTTTTTGGGTTTTTGGGGGTTTGTTGGTGTTTTTGTTTTTTTTTTTTTTTTTGTTTTTGTTTTTTTGGTTTTTGTTTGCGGTGGTTTTGTTTTTTTTTTTTTGGGGGTTTTTTTTTTGGTTTTTTTGGTGGTTGGGGGTTTTTTTTGGGGGTTGTTTTGTTTGTTTTTATTTTGTTTTTTTTTTTTTTTTTTTTTTGGTTTTTTTTTTTGTTTTTTTTTTTTTGGTTTTTTTGGGTGGTGGGGGTGGTTGGTGGGAGGGGAGGGAATGGCCGCAGGGATGTAGCTCAGTTTATAGAGCATGGCGTTTGCAACGCCAGGGTTGTGGGTTCGATTCCCACGGGGGGCCAGTATAAAAAAAATATGTATTCACTAACTGTAAGTCGCTCTGGATATGAGCGTCTGCTAAATGACTAAAATGTAAATGTAATGTAAATGTGGTAGTGTTGATGGTGGTGGTGGTGGTGTTGGTAGCGGTGGTGGTGGTGGTGGTGGTGTTGGTAGCGGTGGTGGTCAAATCAAATCAAATCAAATCAAATTTTATTGGTCACATGCGCCGAATACAACAGGTGCAGACATTACAAGTGAAATGCTTACTTACAGCCCTTAACCAACAGTGCATTTATTTTAAACAAAAAAGTAAGAATAAAACAACAACAAAAAAAGTGTTGAGAAAAAAAGAGCAGAAGTAAAAATTGGTGTTGTTGTTGGAGGTGGTGTTGGTAGTGTTGATGGTGGTGGTGGTGGTGTTGGTGGCGGTGGTGGTGGCAGCGGTGTTGGAGGTGGTGGTGGTGTTGCACCCATTGTGGCATTTGTGGAGTTTGGATAACTTGACTGATGCCTTTGTTGTGCTGCAAGCTGCTCTTAGCCACCCAATTGTCGCTCAGCAATTAAGCAAACAGAGGACGGGAGAAGTTACTGGACCAATACAATTAAGGCTGGAGATTAGCTGAGTTCGGCCAAGTGGATCAGCGTGTGTGTTTATCCCCAGTCCCGTCCTTGGTTAAACATTAGCTGTTTTACTGAGGTGACCTGAACTTAGATGAGGGCTACTATGGAGCAAATACTGAAGTTTAGTGGCATATGCAGGGTTCATTCTTTTGTCGGAGATACTGCGTAAAGACCAAGAAAGAGCACTTCACCCGTCAGACGAAGACTGCTCATAAAACAAGTATTCGCTCCATCTACATTTTAGTTGACGCTCTTATCCAGAGCGGTTTACAGTTACTGAGTGCATACATACTTTTTTTTTTTCATACCCCCTGTGGGAATCGAACCCACAACCCTGGCGTTGCAAACGCCATGCTCTATCAACTGAGCTACATCCCTGCCGGCCATTCCCTCCCCTACCCGCAGCCGGCTACGACAGAGCCTGGATTCGAACCAGGATCTCTAGTGGCACAGCTAACACTGCAGCCTTTGACCACTGCGCCACTCGGGAGGCAACAAGGGTCAACTAAGTCAAGTTCTGTGGTAGACATATCCTAGTCTCATCTGAATTGACCACGATGCTTCTGGGGTCCCGACATCCAGTAATTTCTTTCTTCTGGTTTTCCGCCAGTTCTTGACTTAGGCCCGGCTCCAGATCAGGACTTCCCTGTTCCCTGTCTTTAATGACCCAGCTGACGGACACTTCCAGGTGATTACCTTTATCCTTTATCAGGTAATCAGGTGTTGTTTTGACTGTGATAAACAGCCAGCTATTCAAAATATGTCACATAGTTGGCCCACGGACACATGCGACAAAAGGCCAAATCAAAAAAGCTTTTTATCAATCTATCTATCCTTTAGTTCACTATTTACAACAATCGGGGTTCAACTATAAAGTGTTTAGCAGAGATATAGAAATTATTTCTACCAATTTTGTGTCTTGTGTTATTATGAGGCTGAGAAAGGAGAGAGAGACCCACGGATGGAGTAGGAACACACACACACACACACACACACACAAACGCACAGACACACACACACCACACACACACACACAGTAGCAGGTCTCGTAAGGCAGAGGCTGTCAACCCCTAACTCTTTGTTGCTTCCTGTAATCAAGATTTTCAAATTCTCTTTCCCTGTTCTTTTTCTGTCCTACTTTTTCCCCGGGTTGCCTGACCAAGAGAGAAAAGAGAGAGAGAGAGAGAGAGAGAAGGGAGAGAGAGAGAGAGAGAATAATGAGAAGAGAGAGAGAGAGGAGAGAAAGAGAGAGAGAGAGAAGAAAAGAGCGAGATAAGAGAGGAAGAAGAGAGAGGAGAAGAAGAGAGAGAGAGAGCCGAGAGTTTTCCCCCGAGAGGTTTTTGTTTGCCGCCTCAGAGCGCGACCGCGCTCGACTCTCGCGCGAGCCTCCTCTGCCTCGTCTGACGCGCTCTCTTCCTGCGGTCGCGCTCGCGTCTCGCGCTGCGTTATCGCTCCTCGCGCTCTCCGCTGCTGTTCTAGCTCTCCTCTTTTTTTTTCTGCTCTCGGCTCGCTCTCTCGCGCTCGCTTCGCTCTTGCGCGCTCGTGCTCGCGGGCTTGTTGTGTGCGCGCGCTCTCGCGCTCCGCGCGATAGCTCGAGCGTGCTGTTGTTGTGTGTGTGCGCTCTCGCGCGCTCGCTCGCGCTCGCGAGCGCTCGCTGCGCGCGCGCGCCTCGAGCGCAGCGAGCGTATATCGTTTGACAAAACATGACAATTAATTACATTTTAATTCCACTTTGTAACACAACAAAATTTGGAGAAAAAAATGCACTGTATATACCCTGAAAATAAATAGATATGGAAGTACGCCTGATTTGGCCCCTGGGGGGCAGCCACTATAACTAAAAATAAAAATGTATATAAATACACATTTACACAGTCAATGTCTCTATACCAAGTTGAGAGTCTCATCTTTCAGATGCAATTGGAACAAAGTTGAAAGACCATAGCGTTCCGGTGGCTATCTTAGATTGTACCGGTACATCAGATTAGCTCAATCGCCAATTTCTCAGCCTCTGAGTATCACACAAACATAAACACAACATTTTGCCTTCAATTCCAATTCAGGGTCCAACTCCTGTTGGTGCTTTTGAGGTTGAAATATGTTGTTGCGTTTAGGGTTAAGAGTGTATTTAATACCCATAAGAAATATGTTGTTGCTTTTAGGGTTAAGAGTGTATTTAATACCCACAAGAAATATGTTGTTGCGTTTAGGGTTAAGAGTGTATTTAATACCCACAAGAAATATGTTGTTGCTTTTAGGGTTAAGAGTGTATTTAATACCCATAAGAAATATGTTGTTGCTTTTAGGGTTAAGAGTGTATTTAATACCCACAAGAAATATGTTGTTGCGTTTAGGGTTACGAGTGCATTTAATACCCATAAGAAATATGTTGTTGTGTTTAGGGTTAAGAGTGTATTTAACACCCATAAGAAATATGTTGTTGCTTTTAGGGTTAAGAGTGTATTAAATAGCCATGAACATGTACAGAGTTAGGGGGGCCAGCAGGCCAGAGGTGGATGAACAGAGGTAGGGGGGCCAGCAGGCCAGAGGTGGATGAACAGAGGTAGGGGGGCCAGCATGCCAGAGGTGGATGAACAGAGTTAGGGGGGCCATCATGCCAGAGGTGGGATGAAACAGAGGTAGGGGGGCCAGCAGGCCAGAGGTGGATGAACAGAGTTAGGGGGGCCAGCAGGCCAGAGGTGGATGAACAGAGTTAGGGGGGCCAGCATGCCAGAGGTGGATGAACAGAGGTAGGGGGGCCAGCAGGCCAGAGGTGGATGAACAGAGGTAGGGGGGCCAGCAGGCCAGAGGTGGATGAACGCAATGCCCTCGTTTTGGTGTAGGGACTGATCAGAGCCTGAAGGTACGGAGGTGCCGTTCCCGTCACAGCTCCGCACACTCCACTGGCTTCCAGTTGAAGCTCGCATCTACTACAAAACCATGGTACTTGCCTACGGAGCTGTGAGGGGAATGGCACATCCGTACCTTCAGGCTCTGATCAGTCCCTACACCCAAACGAGGGCATTGCGTTCATCCACCTCTGGTCTGCTGGACCCCCTACCTCTGCGGAAGCACAGTTCCCCGCTCAGCCCAGTCAAAACTGTTCGCTGCTCTGGCACCCCAATGGTGGAACAAGCTCCCTCACGACGCCAGGACAGCGGAGTCACTCACCACCTTCCGGAGACACTTGAAACCCCACCTCTTTAAGGAATACCTGGGATAGGATAAAAGTAATCCTTCTACCCTCCCCCTACCCCCCCCCCCCCCCCCCCCCCAAAAAAAAAAAAATATATATATATATATATATATATATATATATATATATATATTGTAAGTGGTTGTCCCACTGGCTATCATAAGGTGAATGCATAAATTTGTACGTCGCTCTGGATAAGACCATCTGCTAAATGACGTAAATGTAAATGTAAATGTAATGTTACCATTATCATCTGCATCTATAGTAAGCTTAGCTTAGAATGAACTGGAGGGACATGCAGTACCAGTCAAAAGTTTCGACACGCCTACTTATTCCAGGGTTTTTCTTTATTTTAACTATTTTCTACATTGTAGAATCAAAACTATGAAATAACACATACGGAATCATGTAGTAACCAAAAAAGTGTTCAACAAATCAAAATATATTTTATATTTGAGATTCTTCAAAGTAGCCACCCTTTGCCTTGATGACAGCTTTGCACACTCTTGGCATTCTCTCAACCAGCTTCATGAGGTAGTAACCTGGAATGCATTTCTATTAACAGGTGTGCCTTGTTAAAAGTTAATTTGTGGAATTTATTCCTTCTTAATGCGTTTGAGCCAATCAGTTGTGTTGTGACAAGGTAGGGGTGGTATACAGAAGATAGCCCTATTTGGTAGAAGACCAAGTCCATATTATGGCAAGAACAGCTCAAATAAGCATAGAGAAACGACAGTCCATTATTACTTTAAGACATGTAGGTCAGTTAATACAGAAAGTTTCTTCAAGTGCAGTGGCAAAAACCATCAAGCGCATAATGAAACTGGCTCTCATGAGGACCGCCACAGGAAAGGAAGACCCAGAGTTACCTCTGCTGCAGAGGATAAGTTCATTAGAGTTACCAGCCTCAGAAATTGCAGCCCAAATAAATGCTTCACAGAGTTCAACTAACAGACACATCTCAACGTCAACTGTTCAGAGGAGACTGTGTGAATCAGGTCTTCTTGGTTGAATTGCTGCAAAGAAAACACTACTAAAGGACACCAATAAGAGGAAGAGACTTGTTTGGGCCAAGAAACACGAGCAATGGAAATCAGACCGGTGGAAATCTGTCCTTTGGTCTGATGAGTCCACATTTGAGATTTTTGGTTCCAACGGCCGTGTCTTTGTGAGATGCAGAGTAGGTGAATGGATGATCTACACATGTGTATTTCCCACCGTGAAGCATGGAGGAGGAGGTGTGATGGTGTGGGGGTGCTTTGCTGGTGACACTGTCAGTGACTTATTTAGAATTCAAGTCACACTTAACTAGAAACTCAAATAGGGAGCGCCAACTAAAGGTGTTGACCCTCCACATCTCTCAAGACAACTGGAACACTGGGCCAGCCACTCCTAAATAACACCAGGGCAACTGGAGAAATGGGCCAGCCACTCCTAAATAACACCAGGGCAACTGGAGAAATGGGCCAGACACTCCTAAATAACACCAGGACAACTGGAGAAATGGGCCAGCCACTCCTAAATAACACCAGGGCCACTGGAGAAATGGGCCAGCCACTCCTAAATAACACCTGGGCCACTGGAGAAATGGGCCAGCCATTCCTAAATAACACCTGGGCCACTGGAGAAATGGGCCAGCCACTCCTAATTAACACCAGGGCAACTGGAGAAATGGGCCAGCCACTCCTAAATAACACCAGGGCAACTGGAGAAATGGGCCAGCCACTCCTAAATAACACCAGGGCAACTGGAGAAATGGGCCAGCCACTCCTAAATAACACCAGGACAACTGGAGAAATGGGCCAGCCACTCCTAAATAACACCAGGGCAAACTGGAGAAATGGGCCAGCCACTCCTAAATAACACCAGGGCAACTGGAGAAATGGGCCAGCCACTCCTAAATAACACCAGGTCAACTGGAGAAATGGACCAGCCACTCCTAAATAACACATGGGCAACTGGATAAATGGGCCAGCCACTCCTAAATAACACCAGGGCAACTGGAGAAATGGGCCAGCCACTCCTAAATAACACCAGGGCAACTGGAGCACTGGGCCAGCCACTCCTAAATAACACCAGGGCCACTGGAGAAATGGGCCAGCCACTCCTAAATAACACCAGGGCCACTGTAGTAATGGCCAGCCACTCCTAAATAACACCTGGGGCCACTGGAGAAATGGGCCAGCCAACCTAATAAACACCTGGGCCACTGGAGAAATGGGCCAGCCACTCCTAAATAACACCAGGGCAACTGGAGAAATGGGCCAGCCACTCCTAAATAACACCAGGGCAACTGGAGAAATGGGCCAGCCACTCCTAAATAACACCAGGGCAACTGGAGAAATGGGCCAGCCACTCCTAAATAACACCTGGGCAACTGGAGAAATGGGCCAGCCACTCCTAAATAACACCTGGGCAACTGGAGAAATGGGCCAGCCACTCCTAAATAACACCAGGTGCACTGGAGCAACTGGGGCCAGCCACTCCTAAATAACACCAGGGCAACTGGAAAATGGGCCAGCCACGCCTAAATAACACCCAGGGCCACTGGAGAAATGGGCCAGCCACTCCTAAATAACACCAGGGCCACTGGAGAAATGGGCCAGCCACTCCTAAATAACACCAGGGCCACTGGAGAAATGGGCCAGCCACTCCTAAATAACACCAGGGCAACTGGAGAAATGGGCCAGCCACTCCTAAATAACACCAGGGCAACTGGAAAATGGGCCAGCCACTCCTAATAACACCCAGGGCAACTGGAGAAATGGGCCAGCCACTCCTAAATAACACCAGGTCAACTGGAGAAATGGGCCAGCCACTCCTAAATAACACCGGGCAACTGGATAAATGGGCCAGCCACTCTAAATAACACCAGGGCCACTGGAGAAATGGAACAGCCACTCCTAAATAACACCAGGACAACATGGAGAGTGGGCCAGCCACTCCTAAATAACACCTGGGCCACTGGAGAAATGGCCAGCCACTCCTAAATAAACACCAGGGCACTGGAGAAATGGGCCAGCCACTCCTAAATAACACCTGGGCCACTGGAGAAATGGGGCCAGCCATACCTAAATAACACCGGGCCACTGGAGAAATGGGCCAGCCACTCCTAAATAAAAACCAGGCAACTGGAGAAATGGGCCAGCCACTCCTAAATAACACCAGGGCAACTTTGGAGAAATGGGGCCCGCCACTCCTAAATAACACCAGGGCAACTGGAGAAATGGCCAGCCACTCCTAAATAACACCAGGGCCACTGGAGAAAGTGGGCCAGCCACTCCTAAATAACACCTGGGCCACTGGAGAAATGGCCCAGCCACTCCCAAATAACACCTGGGCCACTGGGAGCACTTGGCCAGCCACTCCTAAATAACACCAGGGCCACTGGAGAAATGGGACAGCCACTCCTTAATAACACCAGGGCCACTGGAGAAATGGCCGCCACTCCTAAATAACACCAGGGCAACTGGAGAAATGGGCCAGCCACTCCTAAATAACACCAGGGCAACTGGAGAAATGGGCCAGCCACTCCTAAATAACACCAGGGCAACTGGAGAAATGGGCCAGCCACTCCTAAATAACACCAGGGCAACTGGAGAACTGGGCCAGCCACTCCTAAATAACACCAGGGCAACTGGAGAAATGGGCCAGCCACTCCTAAATAACACCAGGCAACTGGAGAAATGGGCCAGGGCCCCTCCTAAATAACACCAGGTCACTGGATAAATCGGCCAGCCACTCCTAAATAACACCCAGGGCCACTGGAGAAATGGGCCAGGCCACTCCTAAATAAACACCAGGGCAACTGGAGAACTGGGCCAGCCACTCCTAAATAACACCAGGGCAACTGGAAATGGGCCAGCCACTCCTAAATAAAACACCCCCGGGGCCAGCACCTAAACACCTTCCCACTAACGAAATGGGGGAAACCACACCCATTAACACCTGGGGCCACGGAGGAAACAATGGGCCCGCCAACATAACAAGGCTAACGGATAATGGGCCGCCACTCCTTAACGTGCTAAAATGGCCAACCACTCTAAATAACACCAGGGGAACGGGGAAAGGGGCCGACACTCAATAACACGGCAAGTGGAGAAACAGCGCTTAATCATGGGATACTCAAAGGAAATGGGCACTCCTCCAACACACAATGAGAAGCCCGCTCATCCTTACACAAGCGTGGCACTGGGAAGACAAGCGCCAGATACCTAAATAACTCAGGGGCCCTGGGGAAATGCCAGCCATCCTAAATCACAGCCACAGAAACACCACTCCAAACAACACCACACACAGAACACCCACACCCAAACACCAGGCCCAAAACACACAACTGCCAGCCACACCAAATAACACCACGGAACAAAACCAACACCCATAACACACAGGCAAACGGACAAAGCCAGCCACCCAAATCACACCAGCACATGGGCACAAAGGCCAGACCAAATAAAACACATGACAATGGCCAAATGGGCCACCATCAACTAAACACAGCAACAGGAACCTAAATGGGAGATTCCTAAATACCACCACAACTGAGACATGGAACCCAAATAATCCAGGGACAACTACACACAGGCCAGCACTCCTTAACCCAAACGGGGAATTGGCCAGCACTCCTAAAAACACCAGGCAACTTACCAAAGAGATGCCAGCCGATCCAAAGTAACATGCAGGGCACTGGAGGGGAGGCCAGCCATTAAAATACACCTTGGACTGGAGAAATGGCCAGGCCACTCCAAAACATAAACCTGGGCGTCTTGAATTGATAATTGGCCACCACTCCTTTTAATACACCAGGGCCACTTGGAGAAATGTGGAGTCACTCCTAATACACCATGCACTGGGAGAATGGCCCCACTCCCAAAAACACCAGGGCAACTGGAAAATGGGGCCCGCCATCCTACATAACACTGGGCAACTGGAGAAAGGGCCAGCCCCTCCTAAAAACACCTGGGCAACTGGGGAAATGGCCAAACCACTCTAAATAAACCAGGCAACTGGAGCATGGCCAGCCACTCCTAATAACCCAGTCCATTGGGGAATGGCCCCACTCCTAAATAAAACCCGGCAACTGAGAAATGGGCCAGCCACTCCTAAATAAAATCAGGGGCCCCTGGGAAAAACGGGCCCGCCACTCCTAAAAAAACCAGGGCCCCTGGAAAATGGGCCCCACTCCCAAATAAAAACCAGGGGGACTGGGAAAAGGGGCCCCCCCTCCTAAAAACCCTGGGAAATGGGGCACTGGGCCAGCCACTCCTAAATAACACCCGGGCCAGCACAAGTGAAACACCTTCCCACTAACGAGATGACAAACCAGCACTGGTGTAACACATACTGACTAACGAGGTGACACCAATCGGTGCGTCCAACGTGCTAACGTGCTAACGTGCTAATGTGCTAACGTGCTAACGTGCTAACGTCCAACCTCTGAAAATAAATAGAAAGAGCAAAGCCTGTAACAGTCATTATAACACAGTAAGTGTTCTTTAAACAGCGGTTTGTAATCATAGATACTCAAAGGAAATGCATCTCCTCCCAGACAATACATTGAGAAGCTCTTTTCCGTTACAAAGCGGTGTGGCTATTGTTGGTTTAAGACTAAGCAGACAGATACCTTGTGTTTCTCAGAGCCGGGGGCAATTCTTCTCAGCTGACACTCACACGCACACACACACATACTCACACACACACATACTCACACACACACACACACACACACACACACACACACACACACACACACACACACACACACACACACACACACACACACACACACAAACACACACACACACACACACACACACACACCACAACACACCACACACACCACACACCACACACGACACACACACACTGAACAACAACCAACACATGACACCAACTACACACAGCAGACAGATTAGCCCAAAGAGATTACCATGACAACTACACACAGCAGACAGTTGAACCCAATGAGATTACCATGACAACTACACACAGCAGACAGTTGAACCCAAAGAGATTACCATGACAACTACACACAGCAGACAGTTGAACCCAAAGAGATTACCATGACAACTACACACAGCAGACAGCTTAACCCAAAGAGATTCAGCCGTGATACAAGTCAGTATTAGATGCAGTGGAGGCTGCTGAGGGGAGGACAGCTCATAATAATGGCTGGACTGGAGCGAATGGAATGGCATCAAACACATGGAAACCATGGGGGTTTGATTTATTTGATACCATTCCACCTACTCCGCTCCAGTCATTACCATGAGCCCATTCTCCCCAAGGCGCCATCAACCTCCTGTGATTGGACGTCCATCCAAGTCTGAGGATGTTGGGAGATGACGTGGAAACCGGCCACTAGGGGCAACAGTGAGCGATGTTACCTTCAGGTAGGTTTTACTTGGGTGTTGTGGCTGTGGGGGTGGTGGATGGCGTAAACATCTGGTGCCGAAGGATGCACGTTCGAATCCGGCGATAGAAAGTTGTTTTTGAGATTTTTGTTTTAAGCCTATCCCAAACCGTAACCCTTACCTTAACCATTTTGAGTGAATACCAAACTTTAAGATTTCGGAGTTAATGCCTAAACTTAACCGTAAACACTTCGACATTTGACATTTGAGAAACATGGATGAATGTCTAATTCTGATGTGAGATGTGAGAGCTTGTTGAAGAGATTACCCAACAACTTTATTATGCCAACTACACACAGCAAACAGCTGACTGCATTACCCAACAACTTTATTATGACAACTACACACAGCAGACAGCTAACTGCATTACCCAAAAACTTGGCATCCCAACTTCTCTTTATCCTCCCTGGCACGGAGCCCTTTTGTGTGAATTCAGTAACAAATCGCCCTTTTGTGTGAATTCAGTAACAAATCGCCCTTTTGGGTGAATTCGGTAACAAATGGCCCTTTTGGGTGAATTCAGTAACAAATGGCCCTTTTGGGTGAATTCAGTAACAAATGGCCCTTTTGGGTGAATTCGGTAACAAATTGCCCTTTTGTGTGAATTCAGTAACAAATGACCCTTTTGGGTGAATTCAGTAACAAATGGCCCTTTTGGGTGAATTCAGTAACAAATGGCCCTTTTGGGTGAATTTGGTAACAAATGGCCCTTTTGGGTGAATTCGGTAACAAATGGCTGAGGGTTGTATAGACGCTGATACCTGACCAATAAAGAAGACAGAAACTCAAGCTGCAGGGTATGTGGAACTATTGTCAGAGAAGAACAATGGGACAGAGGCAACATTGGCTGGGAGGGGAAACCGCAATCTTCAATCTGTTAGTCTTTATGCTGTGATGAGAGAGGAGGGATTGTCGCTTACTGAGGCAGAATACAGTCAACAGTGGATACAGCGTAGCCAGTCAGCACAGTTCAATGAGAGAGTCTCCCACTGCCTTGGGTTAACGTGACACTGAAGTGGCATGACACAGCCAACAGAAGGGCAGGTAAATCCAGGCTACGGCACCACACATTACAACCTGGCTCTGTTTGCTCTGGCTCTCTCAGCTAGATGTCAGAGGAGAAGCTCTTTGATTCACGGGTTACAGAGTAAACAGCAGACACAAAAGACTGGAGCACTATGGTGATTTGTTGCATTTTCATTCCAACTACTTTGTGATTGTACTGGGGGGGGGTGTAATCTGGGATCTCAATAGGGCTGAAAGTGACTGTTTGGAGGAGAATGTAACCCAAAACGGCCTGCTCCTTCTGACGACAAGGCAAGCAGTGTTTTCTACAACGTAATCCTTCCACTCCTCCACTGACGAATCAAAGCACCTTTCTCCAAACATGGCCCTTCTTACCTTTCCAGAAATCTATCTGTCCTTACAGACAGGGGAGAAAGGATACCAAACTAAATCAAGACAGCATCATCCCCGTCCTTTTCCTATTTATCACTGCAAGAAACATCAGATTTTGCATGAATAAAACCTGCTAATAAATCAACCATCATTGCTTTTCTACGATGGCCTTGATGCATTAAACTGGACTCCTAATCAACAAATGACCCTATACGTACACACACTAACAAATATACTGTATGCATCAAGGAAACCATACAAACTAATCACAAAGGGAAATATGACCATGCATCATATACACACAGTCAGAAATCCAGTTGGACTCAATCCATTTCTATCAGCTAACAAGCTGCCAGGAAGGGAGGCAGGGCCAGGCAGGGGGCAGGGCCAGGCAGGGGGCAGGGCCAGGCAGGGGGCAGGGCCAGACAGGGGGCAGGGCCAGACAGGGGGCCGGGACAGACAGGGGGCAGGGCCAGGCAGGGGGCAGGGCCAGACAGGGGGCAGGGCCAGGCAGGGGGCAGGGCCAGACAGGGGGCAGGGCCAGACAGGGGGCAGGGACAGACAGGGGGCAGGGCCAGACAGGGGGCAGGGCCAGACAGGGGGCCGGGCCAGACAGGGGGCAGGGCCAGGCAGGGGGCAGGGCCAGACACGGGCCGGGACAGACAGGGGGCAGGGCCAGTTTGTGTGGCACAGTGTGTGCCTACCACAGCCACTGACTTCACTTAGGCTTAGGAGACAAAGAGGTGAAACATTTACATTTAAGTCATTTAGCAGACACTCTTATCCAGAGCAACTTACAGTTAAGTGAGTGCATACATTTTCATACTGGCCCCCCGTGGGAATCAAACCCACAACCCTGGCATTGTAAACACCATGCTCTACCAACTGAGCTACAACCCTGCCGGCCATTCCCTCCCCTACCCTGGACGACGCTGGCTAATTGTCCGCCGCCCCATGGGTCTCCCGGTCGTGGCCGGCTACGACAGAGGCTACGGAGGCTACAGAGCCAGCTGAAGTCCCTCTAACCCAGACAGGAGCCAGCCAGCCAGCAAAACAGCCAGCCAGCCAGCCAGCCAGCCAGCCAGCAAAACAGCCAACTAGCCAGCCACCCAAACAGCCAGCCAGCCAGCCAGTAGTCAGTCAGTCAGTCAGTCATCCAGCTCAGCCAGCCCATCCGCCAGCTAGCCAAATAACCAAACTACTACCAAACCAGCCTGCCAGTCAGCCAACAAGCTAGCCAACAAGCTAGCCAACCAGCCAGCCAACAAGCTAGCCAACCAACCAGGCAGCCAACCAAGAAAACAGCGAACCAGCGAGCAACTCAACAAGCCAACCATTCGGCCAGCCAGTCAATCAGCCACTCTCAAGCCAGTCAGCCAGCAACCCAGACAAACATCCCGCCAACCAGCCGGTCAGTCATCCAAACACCAAATCAGCCAGCCAGCCAACCAGCCATCCAGCTATCTGTCCAAAAAGCCAGGCCCTCTCCTCTCCTCTCCTCTCCTCTCCTCCTCCTCTCCTCTCCTCTCCTCTCCTCCTCTCCTCTCCTCTCCTCTCCTCTCCTCTCCTCTCCTCTCCTCTCCTCTCCTCTCCTCTCCTCTCCTCTCCTCTCCTACAGTAGCTGTCCTGGCAGGAGCCACTGTTAAATAGGTGTTGTTAATTATACTGGGATTGTGTGGAGCTCAATTAAGAAGCAATTCTGCACCGGTTGGAGGCAGATTTCCCCCTCCTATCTTTACCACTACATCCCTGGCTACGCACACGCAAACGCACACACACAAACACACACACACACACACACACACACACACACACACACACACACACACACACACACACACACACACACACACACACACAAACACACACACACACACACACACTACTGAGGGACAGTAGAAGGACTGTTGCTAGCTTGATGAATGCATGCATCTGAACACGGAAAAGAGCCTGAACCATGAAAGCGCTTCGGTACCTCACAAAAATTCTCTCTCTCGGCCACCTCGTGCTCTTTAGTGTTAGCAGCATTCAGGCTGGTTTAAACAGGCTAACCTTGTGCTCTTTAGGGTTAGCGGCATTCAGGCTGGTTTAAACAGGCTAACCTTGTGCTCTTTAGGGTTAGCGGCATTCAGGCTAGTTTAAACAGGCTAACCTTTTGCTCTTTAGGGTTAGCAGCATTCAGGCTGGTTTAAACAGGCTAACTTTGTGCTTTTTAGGGTTAGCAGCACTCAGGCTGGTTTAAACAAGCTAACCTTGTGCTCTTTAGGGTTAGCAGCACTCAGGCTGGTTTAAACAAGCTAACCTTGTGCTCTTTAGGGTTAGCAGCACTCAGGCTGGTTTAAACAAGCTAACCTTGTGCTCTTTAGGGTTAGCAGCATTCAGGCTGGTTTAAACAAGCTAACCTTGTGCTCTTTAGGGTTAGCAGCACTTCAGGCATGGTTTAAACAAGCTAACCTTGTGCTCTTTAGGGTTAGCAGCACTCAGGCTGGTTTAAACAAGCTAACCTTGTGCTCTTTAGGGTTAGCAGCACTCAGGCTGGTTTAAAACAAGCTAACCTTGTGCTCTTTAGGGTTAGCAGCCCGCTGTTTAAACAAGCTAACCTTGTGCTCTTTAGGGTTAGCAGCATTCAGGCTGGTTTAAACAGGCTAACCTTGTGCTCTTTAGGGTGGGCGCCGCAGTATAATTAATTTCAGGGACTGAGCTCCTGTCCTGTGAGTGGTTTTATTCCCCCAGTGTTGGTTCATCAGCAGCGATGTCCTTTAAGCCTAAACCTCATTGGAGTAATGTGTCCTGTAGAAAGCCTGGAAAAACCCCCTCAGCCCTCTGCTCAGCATCAGGAGTCTCTACATGCGTCCCACGTGGCACCCCCTATTCCCTATATAGTGCACTACTTTTGACCAGACCAGTATTGACCCCTGGTCTAAAGTAGTGCACTTAAACGGGAATAGGGTGTCATTTAGGATCGCAGCCTCCATCTTCTTTATCCCACTGGTCTAAAGTAGTGCACTACATAGGGAATAGGGTGCCATTCTCTGGTCTAAAGTAGTGCACTATATAGGTAATAGGGTGCCATTCTCTGGTCTAAAGTAGTGCACTATATAGGGAATAGGGTGCCATTCTCTGGTCTAAAGTAGTGCACTATATAGGGAATAGGGTGCCATTCTCTGGTCTAAAGTAGTGCACTATATAGGGAATAGGGTGCCATTCTCTGGTCTAAAGTAGTGCACTATATAGGGCATAGGGTGCCATTCTCTGGTCAAATGTAGTGCACTATATAGGGAATAGGGTGCCATTCTCTGGTCTAAAGTAGTGCACTATATAGGGAATAGGGTGCCATTCTCTGGTCTAAAGTAGTGCACTATATAGGGAATAGGGTGCCATTCTCTGGTCTAAAGTAGTGCACCATATAGGGAATAGGGTGCCATTCTCTGGTCTAAAGTAGTGCACTATATAGGGAATAGGGTGCCATTCTCTGGTCTAAGTAGTGCACTATATAGGGCATAGGGTGCCATTCTCTGGTCTAAAGTAGTGCACTATAGGAATAGGGTGCCATTCTCTGGTCTAAGTGTGCACTATATAGGAATAGGGTGCATCTCTGGTCTAAAGTAGTGCGCTATATAGGTAATAGGGTGCCATTCTCTGGTCTAAATAGTGCACTATGTAGGGAATAGGGTGGCCATTCTCTGGTCTAAAGTAGTGCACTATATAGGAATAGGGTGCCATTCTCTGGTCTAAGTAGTGCACTATATAGGGAATAGGGTGCCATTCTCTGGTCTAAAGTAGTGCACTATATAGGGAATAGGGTGCCATTCTCTGGTCTAAAGTAGTGCACTATATAGGGAATAGGGTGCCATTCTCTGGTCTAAAGTAGTGCACTATATAGGGCATAGGGTGCCATTCTCTGGTCTAAAGTAGTGCACTATATAGGGAAAGGGTGCCATTATCTGGTCTAAAGTAGTGCACTATATAGGGAATAGGGTGCCATTCTCTGGTCTAAAGTAGTGCACTATATAGGGGAATAGGGTGCCATTCTCTGGTCTAAAGTAGTGCACTATATAGGGAATAGGGTGCCATTCTCTGGTCTAAAGTAGTGCACTATATAGGGAATAGGGTGCCATTCTCTGGTCTAAAGTAGTGCACTATATAGGGAATAGGGTGCCATTCTCTGGTCTAAAGTAGTGCACTATATAGGGAATAGGGTGCCATTCTCTGGTCTAAAGTAGTGCACTATATAGGGAATAGGGTGCCATTCTCTGGTCTAAAGTAGTGCACTATATAGGGAATAGGGTGCCATTCTCTGGTCTAAAGTAGTGCACTATATAGGGAATAGGGTGCCATTCTCTGGTCTAAAGTAGTGCACTATATAGGGAATAGGGTGCCATTCTCTGGTCTAAAGTAGTGCACTATATAGGGAATAGGGTGCCATTCTCTGGTCTAAAGTAGTGCACTATATAGGGAATAGGGTGCCATTCTCTGGTCTAAAGTAGTGCACTATATAGGGAATAGGGTGCCATTCTCTGGTCTAAAGTAGTGCACTATATAGGGAATAGGGTGCCATTCTCTGGTCTAAAGTAGTGCACTATATAGGGAATAGGGTGCCATTCTCTGGTCTAAAGTAGTGCACTATATAGGGAATAGGGTGCCATTCTCTGGTCTAAAGTAGTGCACTATATAGGGAATAGGGTGCCATTCTCTGGTCTAAAGTAGTGCACTATATAGGGAATAGGGTGCCATTCTCTGGTCTAAAGTAGTGCACTATATAGGGAATAGGGTGCCATTCTCTGGTCTAAAGTAGTGCACTATATAGGGAATAGGGTGCCATTCTCTGGTCTAAAGTAGTGCACTATATAGGGAATAGGGTGCCATTCTCTGGTCTAAAGTAGTGCACTATATAGGGAATAGGGTGCCATTCTCTGGTCTAAAGTAGTGCACTATATAGGGAATAGGGTGCCATTCTCTGGTCTAAAGTAGTGCCACTACGTAGGGAATAGGGTGCCATTCTCTGGTCTAAAGTAGTGCACTATATAGGGAATAGGGTGCCATTCTCTGGTCTAAAGTAGTGCACTATATAGGGAATAGGGTGCCATTCTCTGGTCTAAAGTAGTGCACTATATAGGGAATAGGGTTGCCATTCTCTGGTCAAATGTAGTGCACTATATAGGGAATGGGTGCCAATCTCTGGTCTAAAGTAGTGCACTATATAGTGGAAGAGGGTGCCCATTCTCTGGTCTATAGTAGTGCACTATATAGGGAATAGGGTGCCATTCTCTGGTCTAAAGTAGTGCACTATGTAGGGAATAGGGTGCCATTCTCTGGTCTAAAGTAGTGCACTATATAGGGAATAGGGTGCCATTCTCTGGTCTATAGTAGTGCACTATATAGGGAATAGGGTGCCATTCTCTGGTCTAAAGTAGTGCACTATATAGGGAATAGGGTGCCATTCTCTGGTCTAAAGTAGTGCACTATTTAGGGAGTAGGGTGCCATTTGACACTCAGCCATGGAGAGGAGGCTGTGGATAGTGAATGTAGCTAGACTTCCTGTGACAGTCGCTGTGTCTGATTAATATGGAAAGGTGCGTGGGTGGATAGGAAGCTACCTTTCCTACCTCTGCTCCTCCAGCTGGCTATACCATGTTCCCTCAGGCTGTTGACGGTAGATATTGAGAACATATAGCTAGCCAGGTAAATTGTAGAAGCTACTAAATTATTGCAAAACTATCAATAGTCCCATTTTACAACCACTTTTTAAAGTGATAATAGGATGCCATTTTGTGAACCATACAGAAAAGGCAGACTGAGCAAACGGAAAGAGAAAAAAAATATATAAATATGAATTCCATTACATTTGGGCTGAATTTAATTTTGGGGGAAAATTTGGAGATAGCCCTTTTGTGAAATTTTTTGGGTTTTCCCGCCTTCTTTTCCCCCTCACTCTCTCCACAACAACACAAACCCTCTCTCACTCCCGCCCCCCCTCTTCTCTCCCCCCCTTTTTCCCCACCCCCTCCTCCTCCCTCCTCTTTTCCCCCTTTTCTCCTCCTCTTCTCTCCCCGCTCTCTCCTCTCCCCTTTTCCCCCTTCCTCCCTTTCCTGCGGTTCAAAAACCCCCGCTCCCCCCCCCTTTTTTCCCCTTTTTTCGCTTCTCCCCTTCTCCTTTCTCCACTTTCCCTCCCTTTTCCTCCCCCTCCCCTTTTTGGGCCCCCCCCCCCCCCCTCCCCCCAAAAAAAATTTTTCTCTGCTTTTCCCCCCTTTCCTTAAAAAAATTTTTTCCCCCCTTTGTTTTTTTAAACCCCCTCTCCCCCCCCCCCCTCCTCCCCTCTCTCCTCCCCTCCACCTCACCCCTCCCCCCCTCCCCTCCTCCCTCTATCTCTTCATGCTTTTCCCCTTCCCCCCTTTTTTTATTTTTGTTTTCCCAGAGTGAAAGGATGGGGGGTTTAAATAAAGGCTTCGGTTTCTTTTCTAAAATTCGGTTATGCATTACCGGGGTTTTTTTCCTTTTTTTTTTTTTTTCCCCTTTCCCCTTTTGTTCCCTTTTTTTTCCCCCCTTTTTTGGGGGAAAAAAAGGTTCCCCCCCCAGCTTTTTTGGGGGGGAAAAAACCCCCCGGGGGGCATTTTTTTTAAAAAAACCCGTTTTTCCCCCCGGGGTTCCCTTCCCGCCCTTTTTGAACGGGGGTTTTCCCTCCCCCCCCCCTGGGCGGGGGGCCCGGGGCCCGTGGCCCCCCCCCTCTCTCTCCCCCCCGCCCTCTTGGGCTTTTCTTTCCGCCCCCCCCAATTTTTCCTTCTCCTTCTTCCATTTTTCCTTTTTTCCCTTTTCATTCCTCCCCCTCTCCACCCCCCCCCCCCAAAAAAAACAAGCAAAAAAAAAATAAAAACAGGGTTTAAAAAAAAAATTCCCCAAAAAAAAACAGCACCAAAAAAAAAAAAAAAAAAAAAAAACCCCCCACTCCACCCCCCCCCCCCCCCCCCCCCCCCCCCCCCCCCCCCCCCCCCCCCCCCCCCCCCCCCCCCCCCCCCCCCCCCCCCCTCAAAAAAGTGAAGCCTTGGATGCTTTTAGTGGCCAGTAGATTACATATCCCCGGGTTAGATTTGGTTTTTAGTCAGATGGTATTTCCCCAGACGTGGTGAACCCTGGTTGGGGGAAAATGTTTTTTTAGTATTTTTTTCTTATTAGCTCAACAGGCATTTCTCTGGGCTGTGATTGACTGTACCGTACCGCACAGACTCACTTAGAGAGAGGTTGAACAGTTTGTTTCTTTGTGAATGACATTGGCAATTTATGCGAAAAGGAATACAGTGAACAATTGGTAGCTAACTCCGTAAGGGGCGATGGGTGTGTGATTTTCTTAAAAAAACTAATTTTAGACAATTAACAGTTTGCTGTCCCCCCCAAGAAATAAAAAATGTTATTTCATGGGTCCCTTACAAACAAAAAGATTAAAAAAATAATATAACGCCCTTTGGGCCCCAATTTTAAAAACCAATTAAGCATCAATACCTTCAGTGCCAACCAGCACAGGTTGTATTTTTAAGAAAAGTAGGAGGTAAAATTTTATTACCCCTGGGCAATTATTTCATGGAAGGGTAAAAAAAAAGGATTGGGTGGAAAAGGGGGGAGGAGATAGGAGGAGGAGAAAGGGGGAGAGGGAGAGGGGGAGAGAGAAAAGGGGGAGGAGAGAGAGGGGGGAAAAGGGGAAGAGGGGGGGAGGGAAAAGGGGGGGGGGGGGGGGGGGGGGGGCCGGGGGGGGGGGGGGGGGGGGGGGGGGGGGGGGGGGGGGGGGAAAAAAAAAAGGGGGGGGGGGGGGGGGGGCCCCCCCGGGGGGGGGGGGGGGGGGTTTGGGGGGCAGCCCCCTTTTTTTCTTCCCCTTTTCATTAAAAAAACCCCCCCCCTCTCCTTTCCCTTTTTTCCCCCCCCCCCTCTTCTCTGCTTTTCTCTTGTGGGGGGGAAGGGCCCCCGCCCACTCCTTTTGGGGGAAAAAGTTTTGGCGTCCCGGGTTTTAAACGGGGGGTTTTTTTTTCCCCCCCCCTTTTAAAAATTGCTTACTTTATTTCTTACCCTTTTCCCTTTTTTCTTCCCATAACTCCCATCCTCCCCCTTTTTCCCACCCCGGTTGAGCTAAATAAAGTTTTCTTTAAACTTAAAATGGCCAAAAAAAATGGTGAATTTCTCCCAAACCCTTTAACCAGAGGAAGAGTGGCCTTAAAACAGGTGGGGAGCTACATCCTAGAAATCCCTTCTTTAAAAAAAATTGGCTTGAAAAGGGGTGAAGTAAAAAATTTAGGGATTTTTTTCAGGGCCAAAATTGTTGAGGGGTTTGGGAAATTTTTAGGGGAAAATTGGATAAAAAAAATTAATTCCACTCTATTCTAACTTACTAATTTACTTTCTCACTCCCCTACCCCACCTTTTCCTCTAACTTCT
>LR778268.1:3630466-3678013 GCA_902810595.1 Coregonus sp. 'balchen' | reverse complement strand
ATATGAAACCTTGTTTAAATAGCTGTCCCTTTCTCCACCCTCTCTACCCCCCAGTCCCAAGTGGCAGATGTATCTTTTATTCCCCGACTTATTCCGGGCGGGAATTCCTGATCTTGAAGATTGAATAGGATTTTATGGGATTAGGATGCTTTGACTGGATAATTGTTATTGTTGTCGGGTTGATGTCATACTACATGTTGGACACGACAACACGAGGGAGAGTGAGGTCATAATAAGTTTATTGTTTCTAGCTTTTTGTTAGGGGCTTGCTTTGGTGTCATACTGAAATGTTTGTTAGTCGGCATTGTCTAATGAAGCACTGTGTTAGAGGACATTCACAACCATAAGGGAGAGTTTAACCCTCAACAACACGTAACAACCATTCTAAGTTATTTTTAGGTAATAGTTACATCTCTTATCCACCTGTGACACCTATGTCAAATTGGACTTTGAAATAATAGGTTAAATGCTATTTCTGAATTGGTTGATTGCTTACTTGCATGAGAAAATTGTATGTGAAAAGGGAGAGCCAGAATTCCTATGGCTCAATATCATCAAAAGAATTAACATTCACAATTAATTAAATCAGAATTACTGTGGTAACAGCATGATAAAGGGAACAGCAGCGGAAATCTTTATCCCTTTAATCTCTCAATCAAGTCATGATTAACGATCTCATAATCATACTTATAAACTAGTGGTTTGAGCCCTAAATGCTGATTGGCTGACAGCTGTGGTATATCAGACCATATACCACAGGTATGACAAAATATTTATTTGCTCTAATTACATTGGTAACCAGCTTATAATAGCAATAAGTCACCTCGGGGGTTTGTGGTATATGGCCAATATACCATGGCTAAGGGCTGTATCCAGGTACTCAGCGTTGCGTCGTGCGTACCACACCCCCTCTGGCTTTATTGCGTAATTATAACATGCTATTGTTTAATAGTTGTTTCTGATTGAATTGAAGGGCATTCTAGAGTGTGCGTTGTTTCCCTAAAATGCACGGTATATCAGCACGGTAGCATTAGTTAATTCATACATGTTCTAAATCAAAATCAAATCAAATCATATTTTATTGGTCACATACACATATTTAGCAGATGTTATTGCGGGTGTAGCGAAACACTTGTGTTCCTCGCTCCAACAGTGCAGTACTATCTAACAATTCACAACAACATACACACATCTAAAAGTAAAAGAATGGAATTAAGAAATATGTAAACATTAGGATGAGCAATGTCGGAGTGGCATTGACTAAAATACAGTAGAATAGAATACAGTATATACATATGAGATGAGTAAAGCAGTATGTAAACATTATTAAAGTGACCAGTGATTCCATGTCTATGTATAGCTGTTTTTATTTATTTTAATTCACCTTTATTTAACCAGGTAAGCCAGTTGAGAACAAGTTCTCATTTACAACTGCGACCTGGCCAAGATAAAGCAAAGCAGTGCGATAAAAACAACATCACAGAGTTACATATGGAATAAACAAAACATAAAGTCAAAAATACAACAGAAAATATATATACACTGTGTGCAAATGTAGCAAGTTATGGAGGTAAGGCAATAAATAGGCCATAGTGCAATGTAATTACAATTTCGTATTAACACTGGAATGATATATGTGCAAGAGATGATGTGCAAATAGAGATACTGGGGTGCAAATGAGCAAAATAAATAACAATATGGGGATGAGGTAGTGGGTGGGCTAATTACAGATGGGCTGTGTACAGGTGCAGTGATCGGTAAGCTGCTCTGACAACTGATGCTTAAAGTTAGCGAGGGAGATAAGAGTCTCCAGCTTCAGAGATTTTTGCAATTCGTTCCATATGAGGCAGCAGCCTCTCTGGTGCAGGGTTGAGTAACCGGGTGGTAGCCGGCTAGTGATGACTATTTAAAAGTCTGATGGCCTTGAGATAGAAGCTGTTTTTCAGTCTCTCGGTCTCAGCTTTGATGCACCTGTACTGACCTCGCCTTCTGGATGATAGCGGGGTGAACAGGCCGTGGCTCGGGTGGTTGTTGTCCTTGATGATCCTGTGACATCGGATGCTGTTGGTATCCTGGAGGGCAGGCAGTGTGCCCCCAGTGATGCGTTGGGCAGACCGTACCACCCTCTGGAGAGACCTGCGGTTGCGGGTGGTGCAGTTGCCATAGGATGCTCTCAATTCTGCATTTGTAAAAGTTTGTAAGGGTCGCTGTTGCGCCTTCTTCACCACACTGTCTGTGTGGGTGGACCATTTCAGATTGTCAGTGATGCGTACGCCGAGGAACTTGAAGATGTCCATCTTCTCCACTGTGGATAGGGGCGTGCTCCCTCTGCTGTTTCCTGAAGTCCACGATCAGCTCCTTCGTTTTGTTGACATTGAGGGAAAGGTTGTTTTCCTGGCACCACTCTGCCAGGGCCCTCACCTCCTCCCTGTAGGAGGAGTTGTTGGTAATCAGGCCTACTAATATTGTGTCGTCTGCATACTTGATGATTGAGTTGGAGGCATTCTTGGCCACGCAGTCACAGGTGAACAGGGAGTACAGGAGGGGGCTGAGCACGTACCCTTGTGGGGCCCCAGTGTTGAGGATCAGCGAAGTGGAGGTGTTGTTTCCTACCGGTGGCACTGTGTTATCCTCAAAACGGGCAAAGAAGGAGCAAGATGTCGGTGTCCACGACGTGGCTGGTTTTCTCTTTGTAATCCATGATTGTCTGTAGACCCTGCCGCAAACGTCCCGTGTCTGAGCCGTTGAATTGCGACTCCACTTTGTCTCTGTACTGACGTTTTGCCTGTTTGATTACCTTACGGAGGGAATAACTACACTGATTTGTATTCAACCATATTCCCAGTCACCTTGCCATGGTTAAATGCGGATGTTTGCACTTTCAGTTTTGCACGAATGCTGCAATCTATCCATGGTTTCTGGTTTGGGTAGATTTTAATAGTCACAGCGGGAACAACATCCCCTATACACTTCTTGATGAACTCAGTCACTGTGTCCGTGTATATGTCAATGTTATTCTCAGAGGCTTCCCGGAACATATCTCAGTCCGCGTGTTCAAAACAATCTTGAAGCATGGATTCCTGAATGGTCAGACCAGCGTTGAATAGACCTTAGCATGGGTACTTCCTGTTTGAGTTTCTCTATAGGAAGGGAGGAGCAAAATGGAGTCGTGATCTGATTTGCCGAAGGGAGGGCGGGGGAAGGCCTTGTAGGCATCCTGGAAGGGGGAGTAGCAGTGGTCGAGTGTTTTACCAGAGCGAGTGCTACTGTCAATGTGTTGATAGAACTTCAGTAGTGTTTTCCTCAAATTTGCTTTGTTAAAATCCCCAGCTACAATAAATGCAGCCTCAGGATATGTGGTTTCCAATTTGCATAAAGTCCAATGTAGTTCCTTGAGGGCCGTCGTGGTATCGGCTTGAGGGGGAATATACACGGCTGTGACTATAACCAAAGAGAATTCTATTGGGAGGTAATATTGAGCTGCTTTTGAAAGCAAAAGTCCAATTGAAAACATTGTTGAATTCGACTTTCATAATAGCAAGCTGGGACTGATGGTTTGATAAACTAGCAAGTCTGATAGTTTGGTTACCAAGGCAACTACTGCAGCTATCTACGAAACGTGCTAGCTACTTCAGTGGATGTTGACCACATTTCTGCCTGCAAACAGTGCTTGACTTGGGCAGGAGCTTACCGGAGCTGAGTACCAGCACCTCAAATGTTCTACTGCTTGAGCTGCTGTTTCTCTTATAGAATATTAGTTCAAAAGTATTGTGGAGCTCCCGCAGCTAAATATAAACAGTACCAGCACCCAAAATGAGTACCAGAACCTATTTCAGTCCAAGTCAAGCACTGCCTGCAATTGAACACATTTCTAGAGGCAAATGTGTTCAATTATAGCCATGGTATAAAAGGGAGAATTAAGTCGGGGCTCTATGCGTTCTCTGGTAAATAAATAACACAAAGTCATTCATTATTTTCTATAGAACGCATAGCCCCTCTTTGATTATACCTTACATATTTTTCTTATTTATTTTAAACAGTATTCTTTACTCATCTTTATCAAGGGATCCAATAGTTCTGGACATCACAGTATATGCAACATATGCATATATTTCATTTAATATTTTTGTTATATCAATATATATTTTCACTTGCAACAAATATGTGTTAATGATTCAGAACCTTGAGTAACTGTAAACTAGTTTAAGTTGAAAATATCAAAATAAATAATATTCTAAATGAATACTAAAAGAAGCAAAGGAGAAAAAACGAATTTACATATGTAATACTACACCCTACATATTCAGCTTAACATTAACCTTCTCTAATGGTTATATTGAATACACTAAAGTTCACTCTGCCGCTCATCTGCATAATGTTTGAAATTGTTCCCTGAAAGAGGAATACATTATTCAAATTAGGTCTAAATCGGCAGAGGTCCTTGTCAATGGCATGTCAAGCCACTACTCTATGGAAGGATTTATATTGACGTTCCAAATGGCACAAATACCACTATGGGCTTTGGTCAAAAGTAGTTCCCTACATAGGGAATAGGGTCTCATCGGAGGTTATGAGTTGGGAAAGGGATAGTTTTGTATGCAGAAGCCAATGAAAATGAAATTGCAAAATGTAATCGACCGTGGTTTCCTCCAATCGTTGTAACATCCCTTCTGACATAACTGACAGTTCTGAGTAAACCTCTCGTATTCTTTCCCCATCCTCCCATTCTAACACAGGCATAATGATGAGTTCCACTGAATTCCACTGAATGTGTTGCTATCAGTTGACATTAGTTCCTGGAGCTAAATACATGATGAACATTCTGTGGTTCCTGGAGCTAAATACACCATGAACATTCCGTGGTTCCTGGAGCTAAATACACCATGAACATTTCGTGGTTCCTGGAGCTAAATACACCATGAACATTCTGTGGTTCCTGGAGCTAAATACACCATGAACATTCCGTGGTTCCTGGAGCTAAATCCACCATGAACATTCTGTGGTTCCTGGAGCTAAATACACCATGAACATTCCGTGGTTCCTGGAGCTAAATACACCATGAACATTCCGTGGTTCCTGGAGCTAAATACACCATTAACATTCTGTGGTTCCTGGAGCTAAATACACCATGAACATTCTGTGGTTCCTGGAGCTAAATACACCATGAACATTCCGTGGTTCCTGGAGCTAAATACATGATGAACATTCCGTGGTTCCTGGAGCTAAATATATCATGAACATTCTGTGGTTTAAAACTTCCATGTCTAATTTAATAAAAAACATTTAAAATGGGAAAATATGAAAAATTATAACATGTTTAATAATCATTGGATAAAACTGTACTTGATCATTTCTATCTGATAACCAACGGTTGCGGAGACACACATATGAATTCAATTATACATTTTAAATGGGTCTTTATCTAGCACAAAGTAAGTAATAAGCAAACAGCAACTCAATACTTATAATAATAATATAATATCCCATTTAGCAGACGCTTTTATCCAAAGCGACTTACAGTCATGCGTGCATACATTTTTGTGTATGTGTGGTCCCGGGGATCGAACCCACTACCTTGGCGTTACAAGCACCGTGCTCTACCCAGCTGAGCTACAGAGGACCACTTAACCAAGGTATGTTGATAGGTGACTATGTATTTACGGTGATATTCTCAAAACACTTTTCTAATGAAAATAAAACTCTATAGAATGTTTCTGTGTTGTACGATCCATCTGTCACATTTCTGTTTTTTTTTTTTTTTTTCTGTTTCCAATTGTGGAAGTACTGTCCAGCAAGCATTCCACAACCACAGACCACTTCTCTAAATGGAAGACACACTGCAGGTGGGATTTTCCCTGCCATTCCATCTGATGAGTAGGCCACCAGGCTTGTCACTCCACGTCTTCCCTTGTTTCGACCAGTTTCTACGCTTCAGACTCAGACGCTATTTAACATGTCTATAGGAAACAGGGGGGTCTTAAAACGCAAGCAACACACACACACACACACACACACACACACACACACACACACACACACACACACACACACACCACACACACACACACACATACTCTGAGACCTGCTCCCCAATAAGCATATCTATAGGATGAAAAGGGTCATTACATGACTTCATTACCTAACAGCCTATAAAAGGAACTACTTTTACAACTTACAACAGAATGAACATCACGTCCGACGTCACAGCTGATGTCATAAAAGACAGCTGGCAGTCTAATACCTCAGTGTACCTTTGCGGTGTTAATGTTCATGTGGAGTAACAGCACACGCGTTCACCATTTCCATATGAACACACCTTTGCGGTGTTAATGTTCATGTGGAGTAACAGCACACGCGTTCACCATTTACATAAGAAGAGAACCAATGAGTGTCGTGCTTACAGTATATCATAAATAGTGGTATATCAGGATGTAAATGGTCAGAATAAGAAAACAGCCATAAAACTTAACGTAGAAAAACATTATGATACCGCCTGAATATACCTTTATAAAATAGCAATCCCTGTTAAAAAAAAATATATATATAATAATTTCAATAATATATTCTCTCAGAAACTTTATGATGTCATATGAATGACTATATGTACAGCCATGTTATTCTGGTCGTGTCCTGGTTTGGGAGGACTGTGTTACTTCAACATTGCCAATCTTCCTTTTTTGATTTTTTGGTGAAATATTTACTCAGAATGACAGGTACGAGAGGGGGCGTGAATCTCATTTAATGATTTTGTGTTGGTGATCCACTAGCTGGAGTCTCCCGTTTTTTATTTCCGGTCTGTAATAGTTCACCTGGTGTTGGTGTCATTGTGCACTCTGTTTATTCCAAGTCTGTATTCTCTGACCCTCATCCTCAGTTGTCCCACAACAAAAATATGAATTATTCTCCTCATTGATTCTGGCCCAATCCTCCCTCCTAAAATAAATAGATGAATACATATTTTAATAAAGGACCCTGATTGCTAGAGGGCACATAGCCTGCTGCTAACCGGACTGCAGTGGTGTGTCTGTGTGTGTGTGCATGTAGGTTCGCGCTTGCTTGCGTGAGGTCTCAGCCTCTCCTCCTCTCCTCCTCTCAGCCTCTCCTCCTCCCCTTCTCTCAGCCTCTCCTCCTCTCAGCATCTCCTCCTCCCTTCTCTCAGGCCTCACCTTCCTACCCTTCTCTCAGCCTCGTCCTCTCTCCTCCTCCATCATCTCCTCCTCCCCTTCTCTCAGCCTCTCCTTCCTCTCAGCATCTCTCCTCCCCCTCCGCCTCTCCTCCACTCCTTCGCCTCCGCCTCGCTTCTCTCAGCCTCTCCCTCCTCCTAAGCCTCATCTCCTCCTCTCCTTCGCTCCTTCTCTCACCTCTCAGGCAGTCAGCCTCCGCTCCTCTCCGTCTCGTCCTCCTCTCAGCAGCTCCCTCCTCCCCTTCTCTCAAGCCTCTCCTCCACTCCTTCTCTCAGCCTCTCATCAGTCGCCTCTCCTCCTCTCAGTCTCTCCTCCTCTCAGGCAGTCAGCCTCTCCTCCTAGGTCTCTCCTCCTCTCAGGCAGTCAGCCTCTCCTCCTAGGTCTCTCCTCCTCTCAGGCAGTCAGCCTCTCCTCCTAGGTCTCTCCTCCTCTCAGCCAGTCAGCCTCTCAACCAGTCAGGCAGGTGGCTATCCTCTATCCTGTTGCTGCAGTGTGTTTTGTCTTAGATTAGCTCCCTCTGCTTTGTCCAATATTATTCCTTTCACTGATGGGGGGGGGGGGGGGGGGTGTAGGTGTGTGTGTTTGTGTTAGGGTTTAACAGCGGGAACCGGGTTACCGCGATTTTCCGCCCCAAACCCACTCCCGTTTTTCCGGGATAAATAACTGCAACAAAAAAAATATAATTATAATAAATTATGTCTATAAACAGTATGATGTGAAATGGAACTGTTAAATTATATGCAATGTCTAAATCTCTCTTCTCTACGGCCTTCTGCATGATGAATCATCAACGCTCAGGATGGGGACAGACAGTGCATCTCATATGAAGCGCAGTTCAGCTGGTAACTGATGACAGGTACATTTGCAGCATGCGTAGCCTATGCTACAGTAATATCAGGACTAATATATCTGAATGTGCGTCTAATTTGCACTTCTCTATCTGGCTTTCGAGGTCACCTTATTTTTTAATTTTAAAGATGATTTAAAAAAATATATGATCTGCAGAGTTTTAAAACAGCCTATCACTTGAATAGCGTTGCTTTAAATCAGTGCACACTCAAGCACTCTCTCTCTCTCTCTCTCTCTCTCTCTCAGTCTCTATCTCTCTGTCAATTCCATTCAAATTTGCATCAAAAATAGATAATCCTGCTCAAGATTGATGTACACTGAGTGTACAAAACATTAGACATAGACGGATCAGGGGAATCCAGGTGAAAGCTATGATCCCTTATTGATAGCACTTGTTAAATCCACTTCAATCAGTGTAGATGAAGGGGAGGAGACAGGTTAAAGGAGGATTTTTAAGCCTTGAGACAATTGAGACATGGATTGTGTGTGTGTGCCATTCAGAGGGTGAACGGACAAGACAAAATATTAAAGTGTCTTTGAACGGGGTATGGTAGTAGGTGCCAGGCGCACCGGTTTGAATGTGTCAAGAACTGCAACACTCCTAGGTTTTTTCACGCTCAACAGTTTCCCGTGTGTATCAAGAACGGTCCACCACCCAAAGGACATCCAGCCGACTTGACACAACCGTGGGAAGCATTGGAGTCAACATGGGCCAGCATCCCCGTGGAACGCTTTACACACCAGCTAGCTAGCTAGTCCTAGTCTAACTCTTTTAGGTTAATAAGTTCAATGCCTTATATAATGAATGATTGGTTAATATGCATAAGATTCTAAGTCATGCCTCTGTCTTCACTCTTGCACAATGTGCACCTGCTCTCTGCTGGCCTCTCTCCTCAGCTGGTGGAGTCCCAGGAAAAGCTAGACTAGAATAGCTTGTTTGAAAAAGAAATATTTGCATTTCTGATACTAATAGACTGTTGGAAGAGGGACGCAAGCTTGCGCTTGTTTGCTGAACGTTAAATGCAGCAGCCAAAAGAACTCGCGGGGAGTTCGAAAGGAGAGAACACACATTGTTTAGAATGACACTTCCGGTTTTGCCGGGAAATATCGGGTTATCCGGGAGGAAAAGTGATTAATTATTATTTGTAAAATACTGGGGGAAAAAAATATTCAACACTAGTGTGTGGAGTGGAAAAACATAGGCACATAGGTAGAAGAGGATCGATGGACATGGGCCCTGTTTGGAAATGTAACGCTAAGATCATACATTTACATCCACTAGAATGTCCTGTAAATAATATCTGCCACCTAAATACAAAACACCCCGTATCTTCTATTAACTTGAATGTCTTCCCACAGACGTCTCCTAGTCCTTATCAGCAGGGACATCCGCAGTGTGGAGGTTCGTCTGGTTAGTGGATACCTCTCACAGGGGCCCTAGGTGGTTCAGGAGACAGCCTGCCTGGCCTGCATGTCCAATGGAGACCAAACTCCTCCTGTCCCTCCACTGACTTCCTCTCCATCATGACTCCTTCCTCTTCAGTCATCAGGACGAAGGAGGCGGCAGGGCGTCGAGGGCGGGGCCCATTCTATTCTTGTACGTGTTTGGTCATGTCCTGTCTGAGGATGAACAAACATGTGCCTTTTCATTGCTATTCCACATTGTTGTCATGGTGTTGTCTTTGTCAGGTGCTGGGGGCTCGATTGACAAGCCGACCAATGAATGCTGACGGACACTTCCTCTCAGAGACAAGAATAGAGATGTGGGTTAACTTCACTGTTATCAAAACACTTCTGGTTCTTTCTTCTGTTATCCGTGAGTGTTTTCCCTCAGACCAAGGAGGGAGGTTTCTACTGGTTTATTTGTGTTGCCATTGACTACTATTTTATACTTTACTGTCCACTGGCTCTGTTGGTCGTAAAACATATGACTGATCAGTGGCAGAAGTCAAACTTCTAAAAAACTAGTTTTATTTAAAAATGATACTAGCAATTAAAATAATAATAATAATAATAATAATAATAATAATAATAATAATAATAATAATAATACTAGTTATAAGGATAACTATGTACTCGCCACTGATATATTATTGTGTATTCTTGGTTTAAACAGAACGGTATAATATCATGCAGCGCTTGCACAAAGGAAATATATTCTCTACCCCCCTCCCCCAAATCTCTACCCTCCATTCTCTACCTCATTCTCTACCCCCCCATGCTCTACCCCCCATTCACTATCCCCCATTCCCTACCCCCCCATTCTCTACCCCCATTCTATACCCCCCCATTCTTTACCCCCATTCTCTACCCCCCCTCTCTACCCCCCATTCTCTACCCCCATTCTCTACCCCATTCTCTACCCGCGCATTCTCTAACCCCATGCTCTACCCCCCCATTCTCTACCCCCCCATGCTCTACTCCCCATGCTCTACCCCCCAATTCTCTATCCCCCATTCTCTAATACCCCCCCCATTCTCTAACCCCCCCCATTCTCTACACCCCACATTCTCTACCCCCCCATTCTCTACACCCCCCATTCTCTAACCCCCATTCTCTACCCCACATTCTCTACCCCCACATCTACAATCCACCCCCATTCTCTACCCCACATTCTCTACCCCCCCATTCTCTACTCCCCCCCCTTCCTACCCCCATTCTCTACCCCCATCTCTACCCCCCCTCTCACCCCCCCCATCTCTAACCCCCACATTCTCTATCCCCCATTCTCTACCCCCCCATTCTCTACCCCCCCATTCTCTACCCCCATCCTACCCCCATTACCTCTACCCCCCATGCTCTACCCCCCCATTCCCTACCCCCCCATTCTCTACCCACCACCCCCCTTCATATCCCTACACCCCCATTCTCTACCCCCCCCACCCCCATTCTCTACCCCCCATCCCACCCCCCACTCCCTACACCCCCATTCTCACCCCCACCACCCCCCATTCTCTACCCCCCATCCAACCCCCCCTCCACCACCTACACCCCCACCCCACCCCCCATTACACCACCACCACCCCATTCTCTACACCCCCACCCACCCCCCCCTCACCCACTACACCCCCCATTCTCTACCACCCCCCCCATCCCCCCCCCCCCCCCCCCCTCATTCCCTACACCCCCATTCTCTCCCCCCAGCCCCCCCATTCTCTACCACCCCCCCACCCTCATTCCCATACACCCCATTCTCTACCCCCCCCCCCCCCCCCCCATATTAATATGCTGAGTCTATAGTAACAACCTGGGTAGCATATTAATCGATCCCCGGGACCACCCATACACAAAAAAAATTAATGCACATATGACTGTAAGTCGCTTCGGATAAAAGCGTCTGCTAAATGGCATATTATTATTACTAGCTCATATAGATAGTTCACTAGTTCATATAGATAGTTCACTAGTTCATATAGATAGTTCACTAGTTCATATAGATAGTTAATATAGATAGTTCACTAGTTCATATAGATAGTTCACTAGTTCATATAGATAGTTCAACTAGTTCATATAGATAGTTTCACTAGTTATATAGATAGTTTATATAAATAGTTCACTAGTTCATATAGATAGTTCATAGTTCATATAGATAGTTCACTAGTTCATATAGATAGTTCACTAGTTCATATAGATAGTTCATATAGATAGTTCACTAGTTCATATAGATAGTTCACTAGTTCATATAGATAGTTCATATAGATAGTTCACTAGTTCATATAGATAGTTCACTAGTTCATATAGATAGTTCATATAGATAGTTCACTAGTTCATATAGATAGTTCACTAGTTCATATAGATAGTTCACTAGTTCATATAGATAGTTCATATAATAGTTCACTAGTTCATATAGATAGTTCACTAGTTCATATAGATAGTTCACTAGTTCATATAGATAGTTCACTAGTTCATATAGATAGTTCATATAGATAGTTCACTAGTTCATATAGATAGTTCATATAGATAGTTCACTAGTTCATATAGATAGTTCACTAGTTCATATAGATAGTTCATATAGATAGTTCACTAGTTCATATAGATAGTTCATATAGATAGTTCACTAGTTCATATAGATAGTTCACTAGTTCATATAGATAGTTCACTAGTTCATATAGATAGTTCATATAGATAGTTCACTAGTTCATATAGATAGTTCATATAGATAGTTCACTAGTTCATATAGATAGTTCATATAGATAGTTCACTAGTTCATATACAGTGAGGGAAAAAAGTATTTGATCCCCTGCTGATTTTGTACGTTTGCCCACTGACAAAGACATGATCAGTCTATAATTTTAATGGTAGGTTTATTTGAACAGTGAGAGACAACAAAAAAATCCAGAAAAACGCATGTCAAAAAAGTTATAAATTGATTAGCATTTTAATGAGGGAAATAAGAATTGACCCCTCTGCAAAACATGACTGCAAAAAAAACCTTGTTGGCAATCACAGAGGTCAGACGTTTCTTGTAGTTGGCCACCAGGTTTGCACACATCTCAGGAGGGATTTTGTTCCTCTCCTCTTTGCAGATCTTCTCCAAGTCATTAAGGTTTCGAGGCCGACGTTTGGCAACTCGAACCTTCAGCTCCCTCCACAGATTTTCTATGGGATTAAGGTCTGGAGACTGGCTAGGCAACTCCAGGATCTTAATGTGCTTCTTCTTGAGCCACTCCTTTGTTGCCTTGGCCGTGTGTTTTGGGTCATTGTCATGGTGGAATACCCATCCATGACCCATTTTCAATGCCCTGGCTGAGGGAAGGAGGTTCTCACCCAAGATTTGACGGTACATGGCCCCGTCCATCGTCCCTTTGATGCGGTGAAGTTGTCCTGTCCCCTTAATAGAAAAACACCACCAAAGTATAATGTTTCCACCTCCATGTTTGACGGTGGGGATGGTGTTCTTGGGGTCATAGGCAGCATTCCTCCTCCTCCAAACACGGCGAGTTGAGTTGATGCCAAAGTGCTCGATTTTGGTCTCATCTGACCACAACACTTTCACCCAGTTCTCCTCTGAATCATTCAGATGTTCATTGGCAAACTTCAGATGGCCCTGTATATGTGCTTTCTTGAGCAGGGGGACCTTGCGGGTGCTGCAGGATTTCAGTCCTTCACGGCGTAGTGTGTTACCAATTGTTTTCTTGGTGACTATGGTCCCAGCTGCCTTGAGATCATTGACAAGATCCTCCCGTGTAGTTCTGGGCTGTTTCCTCACAGTTCTCATGATCATTGCAACTCCACGAGGTGAGATCTTGCATGGAGCCCCAGGCCGAGGGAGATTGACAGTTTTTTTGTGTTTCTTCCATTTGCGAATAATCGCACCAACTGTTGTCACCTTCTCACCAAGCTGCTTGGCGATGGTCTTGTAGCCCATTCCAGCCTTGTGTAGGTCTACAGTCTTGTCCCTGACATCCTTGGAGAGCTCTTTGGTCTTGGCCATGGTGGAGAGTTTGGAAGCTGATTGATTGATTACTTCTGTGGACAGGTGTCTTTTATACAGGTAACAAGCTCAGATTAGGAGCACTCCCTTTAAGACTGTGCTCCTAATCTCAGCTCGTTATCTGTATAAAAGACACCTGGGAGCCAGAAATCTTCATTAAAATGCAAATCAATTTCAACATTTTTGACATGCGTTTTTTCTGGATTTTTTTATTGTTATTCTGTCACTCACTGTTCAAATAAACCTACCATTAAAATTATAGACTGATCATTTCTTTGTCAGTGGGCAAACGTACAAAATCAGCAGGGGATCAAATACTTTTTTCCATCACTGTATGTGCCTTTAATGCTCGCTTCGAGGCAAGCAACACTAAAGCATGCATGAGACCACCAGCTGTTCCAGACAACTGTGTGATCACGCTCTCCGTAGCCAATGTCAGCAAGACCTTTAAGCAGGTCAACATTCACAAGGCCGTGGGGCCAGACGAATTACCTGGATGTGTTCTCAGAGCATGCGCAGAACAACTGGCAAGTGTCTTCCCTGACATTTGTAACCTCTCCCTGACCGAGTCTGTAATACATACATGTTTCAAGCAGACCACCATAGTCCCTGTGCCCAAGAAAGCGAAGGTAACCTGCCTAAATGACTACCGCCCCATAGCACTCACGTCGATAGCCATGAAGTGCTTTGAAAGGCTGGTCAATGCTCACATCAACACCATCATCCCAGAAACTCTAGACCCACTCCAATTCGCATACCGCCCCAACAGATCCACAGGTGACTTAATTTCAATCGCACTCCACACTGCCCTTTCCCACCTGGACAAAATTAATACCTATGTGAGAATGCTGTTCATTGACTACAGCTCAGCGTTCAACACCAAAGTGCCCTCAAAGCTCATCACTAAGCTTTGGACCCTGGGACTAAACACTTCCCTCTGCAACTGGATCCTGGACTTCCTGACAGTCCGCCCCCAGGTGGTAAGGGTAGGCAACAACACATCTGCCACGCTGATCCTCAACACAGGGGCCCCTCACGGGTGTGTGCTTAGTCCCCTCCTGTACTCCCTGTTCACCCACGACTGCGTGGCCAAGCATGACTCCAACACCATCATTAAGTTTGCTGATGACACAACAGTGGTAGGCCTGATCACCAACAACGATGAGAGCCTATAGGGAGGAGGTCAGAGACCTGGCAGTGTGTTGCCAGGACAACAACCTCTCCCTCAATGTGAGCAAGTCAAAGGAGATGATCGTGGACACGCCCCCATTCTCATTGACGGGGCTGTAGTGGAGCAGGTTGAGAGCTTCAAGTTCCTTGGTGTCCACATCACTAACAAACTGTCATGGTCCAAACACACCAAGACACTCGTGAAGAGGGCACGACAACGCCTTTTCCCCCTCAGGAGACTGAAAAGATTTGGCATTGGTCTCCAGATCCTCAAAAAGGATGCATAGTCACTTTACCCCTACCTACATGTACAAATTACCTCGACTAACCTGTACCCCCGCACATTGACTCGTTATTGTTATTTTATTGTATAACTTTTTATTTTATTTTTTACTTTAGTTTATTATAGTAAATATTTTCTTAACTCTATTTATTGAACTGCATTGTTGGTTAAGGGCTTGTAAGTAAGCATTTCACTGGTAAGGTCTACACTGTTGTATTCGGCACATGTGACAAATAAAATATGATTTTATTTTATTTAGTATTACTTTCTTAGCTACAGTATACATACCTCCCTGGCATATTACACCATTTATGCAGCAGCATACAATACATTTTTGGACTCACCTTGTTGTGCTGTGCTCACTTGAACAGGAAGGTGGCGCGGCGGTCCTTCTTGTGGGCAAATCTGTCATCAAACTTTGTCATCAAAGTCTGGCATTCTCTGGATTTATGGTGCTTTCAAGACAACTGGGAACTGAAAAAAACAAGGTTGAATCATGACGTCAGCGATCTTCAGGTCGGAACTCTAGAAAGAGGCCCGAGTTCCCGACTTGAAATTCCGACTTGGATGACCGTTCAAAACGTATTTTCCTTGTTGGAGCTCGTTTTTTTCAGAGTTCCCAGTTTGTCTTGAATGCGGCAGAAGTCATGCTGGATTTACAGCATGATCAATGTATTCAACCTTTTCTGGCCCATGGTGTGTTGTGAGTGAATGTTAATCCTTTTAAGCTTGGAAAGGAGACCCTTAGACCCAGACTTGGACCACACACCCTCTCCACTGAACATCAGGCTAGTGATTGCTTTGCAAATCTTGCAGTTAGCCACTGATTCCTTCCAAACCACTCATTGTTGAATTTGAGATTTCCAACTTGTTGTGTAATGTTTATGTCCAATGGCCGATGAGCACCGATACGTTTTATCGGTAATTTCTCTTCATATGACAAGGATTGAAAAGGATTTGCCAGTAGGTTGTTGACTTGATTCATGATGATGACTGCTTGTCTAGCTTGCTAGCTAAGATTTTGAAAGTATGATGATCCGTCCAATCAAAGCTACGGTAGATACAGTGGGGAAAAAAAAAAAAAGTATTTAGTCAGCCACCAATTGTGCAAGTTCTCCCACTTAAAAAGATGAGAGAGGCCTGTAATTTTCAGCATAGGTACACGTCAACTATGACAGACAAATTGAGGAAAAAAAATCCAGAAAATCACATTGTAGGATTTTTTATGAATTTATTTGCAAATTATGGTGGAAAATAAGTATTTGGTCAATAACAAAAGTTTCTCAATACTTTGTTATATACCCTTTGTTGGCAATGACACAGGTCAAACGTTTTCTGTAAGTCTTCACAAGGTTTTCACACACTGTTGCCGGTATTTTGGCCCATTCCTCCATGCAGATCTCCTCTAGAGCAGTGATGTTTTGGGGCTGTCGCTGGGCAACACACACTTTCAACTCCCTCTAAAGATTACCTATGGTGTTGAGATCTGGAGACTGGCTAGGCCACTCCAGGACCTTGAAATGCTTCTTACGAAGCCACTCCTTCGTTGCCCGGGCAGTGTGTTTGGGATCATTGTCATGCTGAAAGACCCAGCCACGTTTCATCTTCAATGCCCATGCTGATGGAAGGAGGTTTTCACTCAAAATCTCACGATACATGGCCCCATTCATTCTTTCCTTTACACGGATCAGTCGTCCTGGTCCCTTTGCAGAAAAACAGCCCCAAAGCATGATGTTTCCACCCCCATGCTTCACAGTAGGTATGGTGTTCTTTGGATGCAACTCAGCATTCTTTGTCCTCCAAACACGACGAGTTGAGTTTTTACCAAAAAGTTATATTTTGGTTTCATCTGACCATATGACATTCTCCCAATCCTCTTCTGGATCATCCAAATGCACTCTAGCAAACTTCAGACGGGCCTGGATATGTACTGGCTTAAGCAGGGGGACACGTCTGGCACTGCAGGATTTGAGTCCCTGGTGGCGTAGTGTGTTACTGATGGTAGGCTTTGTTACTTTGGTCCCAGCTCTCTGCAGGTCATTCACTAGGTCCCCCCGTGTGGTTCTGGGATTTTTGCTCACCGTTCTTGTGATCATTTTGACCCCACGGGGTGAGATCTTGCGTGGAGCCCCAGATCGAGGGAGATTATCAGTGGTCTTGTATGTCTTCCATTTCCTAATAATTGCTCCCACAGTTGATTTCTTCAAACCAAGCTGCTTACATATTGCAGATTCAGTCTTCCCAGCCTGGTGCAGGTCTACAATTTTGTTTCTGGTGTCCTTTGACAGCTCTTTGGTCTTGGCCATAGTGGAGTTTGGAGTGTGACTGTTTGAGGTTGTGGACAGTTGTCTTTTATACTGATAACAAGTTAAAACAGGTGCCATTAATACAGGTAACGAGTGGAGGACAGAGGAGCCTCTTAAAGAAGAAGTTACAGGTCTGTGAGAGCCAGAAATCTTGCTTCTTTGTAGGTGACCAAATACTTATTTTCCACCATAATTTGCAAATAAATTCATTAAAAATCCTACAATGTGATTTTCTGGATTTTTTTTCCTCAATTTGTCTGTCATAGTTGTACCTATGATGAAAATTACAGGCCTCTCTCATCTTTTTAAGTGGGAGAACTTGCACAATTGGTGGCTGACTAAATACTTATTTTCCCCACTGTATAACGTGATTTGACGTAATTTTACAGTGAGGGAAAAATGAATTTGATCCCCTGCTGATTTTGTACGTTTGCCCACTGACAAAGAAATGATCAGTTTATCATTTTAATGGTAGGTTTATTTGAACATTAAGAGACAGAATAACAACAAAACAATCCAGAAAAACGCATGTCAAAAAAGTTATACATTGATTTGCATTTTAATGAGGGAAATAAGTATTTGACCCCCTCTCAATCAGAAAGATTTCTGGCTCCCAGGTGTCTTTTATACAGGTAACGAGCTGAGATTAGGAGCACACTCTTAAAGGGAGTGCTCCTAATCTCAGTTTGTTACCTGTATAAAAGACACCTGTCCACAGAAGCAATCAATCAATCAGATTCCAAACTCTCCACCATGGCCAAGAGCAAAGAGCTCTCCAAGGATGTCAGGGACAATATTGTAGACCTACACAAGGCTGGAATGGGCTACAAGACCATCGCCAAGCAGTTTGGTGAGAAGGTGAAAACAGTTGGTGCGATTATTCGCAAATGGAAGAAACACAAAATAACTGTCAATCTCCCTCGGCCTGGGGCTCCATGCAACTACAAGAAACGTCTGACCTCTGTGATTGCCAACAAGGGTTTTGCCACCAAGTACTAAGTCATGTTTTGCAGAGGGGTCAAATACTTATTTCCCTCATTAATAAAATGCAAATCAATTTCTAACATTTTTCACACTGCATGTTGGAGCTGCTTTACTCAAGAAAGCAAAAAAGAGACCATGTTTGTATGCTGCTTTATTAACTCAATGATTTTTTTGTTACATTGTTTGCAAACTGATATGTGATACGTATTAATGCCAAAATAATATGCAAAACAGACCAAACAAAAACACACAATTTTCTTTCTTTATATATATGTTTTGCTTTCTTGAGTAAGGCAGCTTATATATATATATATATATACATATATACAGTACCACTCAAAAGATTGGACACACCTACTCATTCAAGGGTTTTTCTTTATTTTTTTTACTATTTTCTACATTGTAGAATAATAGTGAAGACATCAAAACATGAAATAACACATATGGAATCATGTAGTAACCAAAAAAGTGTTAAACAAATCAAAATATATGTTATATTTGAGATTCTTCAAATAGCCACCCTTTGCCTTGATGACAGCTTTGCACACTCTTGGCATTCTCTCAACCAGCTTCATGAGGTAGTCACCTGGAATGCATTTCAATTAGCAGGTGTGCCTTGTTAAAAGTTAATGTGTGGAATTTATTTATTTATTAATGCGTTTGAGCCAATCAGTTGTGTTGTGACAAGGTAGGGGGGTATACTGAAGATAGCCCTATTTGGTAGAAGACCAAGTCCATATTATGGCAAGAACAGCTCAAATAAGCAAAGAGAAACAACAGTCCATCATTACTTTAAGACATGAAGGTCAGTCAATACGGAACATTTCAAGAACTTTGAACGATTCTTCAAGTGCATGATGAAACTGGCTCTCATGAGGACCGCAACAGGAAAGGAAGACTCAGAGTTACCTCTGCTGCAGATGATAAGTTCATTAGAGTTACCAGCCTCAGAAATTGCAGCCCAAATAAATGCTTCACAGAGTTCAAGTAACAGACACATCTCAACATCAACTGTTCAGAAGAGACTGTGTGAATCAGGCCTTTATGGTCGAATCTACAATACAACACAATGCTACACACTACTCTCCCACAACATACTGTATCTACAATACAACACAATACTATACTAGAGTATTTTGGGGTATAGTAGTGGGTAGTATTGTGTTGTATTGTAGATACTGTATGTTGTGGTAGAGTAGTGTGTAGCATTGTGTTGTATGAAAAAATTACAAATAATGTATGCACTCACTAACTGTAAGTCACTCTGGATAAGAGCGTCTGCCAAATGACTAAAATGTAAATGTAAATGTATTGTAGATACTGTATGTTGGGGTAGAGTAGTGTTTAGTAATGTGTGATGTACTGTTTTAGTTTGTATGCAATTGCCTTAATCTTGTTTGGGCCCCAGGAAGAGGAGCTAATGGGGATCCATAATATATACAAATACAAACCTCTGATCCTGCCAACCAATCAAGGTGCTTCATCCTCTAAGAGCTCTCTTTATTCATCTCCTATCCTTCTTTTCTTTCTTCCACCCGAAGATGAAAGGAGTGAGAGAGAGAGAGAGAGAGAGAGAGAGAGAGAGGTGGCCCCCCCCATCCCAGCTGCTGGGTCACACTGAACAAGATGGATTAAGATAGATACTTTGACTTGCTGACTGGTGAGTTTTAACAATAGCCTCAGTGGTGATGTGATGCAATGATTACCCCTCCACTCCCGTCCTACAACCCCCCCTCCATACAACACCCTTTTTTGTCAGCTGAGGGGACATTGTCTTCCCTCAACCCTTTCCATGATGAGAGAGAGGAGAGAGAGGGGAGGGACGGGGGGGAAAAGTGGATAGGGGGAGAGGGAGGAGGGGGGGAGAGAGGGAGGGAGAGAGAGAGAGGGGGAGAGAGAGAGAGGGAGAGAGAGGGAGAGAGCGAGAGAGAGAGAGAGAGAGAGAGGGGAGAGAGACAGAGAGACAGAGAGAGTGGAGAGAGGGGGAGGGGGGGAAACAGAGAGGGGAGAGAGAGAGAGAGAGGGGGAGAGAGGGGGAGATACAGAGAGAAGGAGAGAGAGGGGGGGGGGGGGGGGGGGGGGTTACGTGGTTCTCTCAGACCCCGTGAATAAAACACTGGATCTGAGTACCAAATGGTACCCTATTCCCTTTACAGTGCACTACTATTGACCAGGACCCATTGGGCTCTGATCAAAAGTGCCGCAACCAGCCTATATAGGAAATAGGGTTCCATTTGAGATGCGACCTGGCCTATCAGGAATATTGCAGTGAGTGGCCAGCCGGCAGTGACTTACGCAAGTTCAAGGACTTTATTGATCGGCAAGGCGGTCGTAATCAAAGTCTGTCTTCCCCACCACTATTAGTGGATTAGACAAGTCAGACGGGGCTGACATCAAGTCTTTGACTTTTTCATTGCTTTTCCATCATGGCTGCTGTGCTTCTTTAAGGAGAAGCCTTTGGTCCATGGTGGCTGCTGTGCTTCCTTAAGGAGAAGCCTTTGGTCCATCATGACTGCTGTGCTTCCTTAAGGAGAAGCCTTTGGGCCATCGTGGCTGCTGTGCTTCCTTAAGGAGAAGCCTTTGGTCCATCATGGCTGCTGTGCTTCCTTAAGGAGAAGCCTTTGGGCCATCGTGGCTGCTGTGCTTCCTTAAGGAGAAGCCTTTGGTCCATCATGGCTGCTGTGCTTCTTTGTTCCAGAGCAACAAAACAAACAAACAACCAATAGGATATGAGCTGTCGTGAAAATATTTTGCCTGTAAAGAATGATAGCCTGGAATGTTGAAGTACCACACCAGCAAATATCCACTTTTTTTTTCAACTGAAAGACTATGCCCAGAGCTTACCCATGATGTTGCACAACAATTTAAGTCAATAAGTCATTGTTTCCACATCAATGCTGTGTGTTTTCCCCGATAAAATGAAGTGTAAGTTATCTGACTACATTTAATATTTCATTTAGCAGACACTTCCAAAGCAACTTACAGTCATGTGCGCATACATTTTTACGTATGGGTGGTCCCGGGGATCGAACCCACTACCCTGGCGTTACAAGCGCCGCGCTCTACCAATTGAGCTACAGAGGACCGCGTCAGTCACTAGGGCTGGCTTCGGTTAATTTGGAAACCACCTACAAACACGTTAGCTACACGTGTGGGCTCCTTACTTCCTGTCTGCCTCCTGTTTGCCTCCTGCGGCCTCCTGCGGTGCACTTCGACCTGTCGGAAGCCGTTGGATGGGCTGACGATGAAATGGTGAGTACGAAAATAGCTGTATTATTCCGATGAGTGGATGATGTTGATAGGTGAAACGTCAACACAGCGTGGACACCTCATTGTTTTTTTTTTTTGGGGAGACATGTTATGCACGGTGGCGCTACAGTAGCAGAAAGAGAGTAGCTAGCTAGCAAGTAGTAGTTGCTCGCTAGCTATACACGTTTTGGCCGGCTAGCTAGTTAGCAATAGCATAGCTAACTGAGAGTAGCTAGCTAGCAAGTAGTAGTTGCTCGCTAGCTATACACGTTTTGGCCGGCTAGCTAGTTAGCAATAGCATAGCTAACTGTGCTGCGAAGTAAATCCAAATGAAATAAGTTAACGTATAGCTCAGTGAGTAAATCCCTGCTTTACCGGTACACTGACACTACCGCTCTGCCTTTTTTGTCTCTAAAAACGGCAAGCATCTCCACAGTAATAAATGTAGCTAGCTGTCAAAAGGGAAATGTGCTTGCTGGCCAATGCGATAGAAAATTCTGCAACGTAATAATCCAACAGGGACCAGACAGATGTGAGAAGTAATATTGTAGTTGCCAATATGGCATTTTTCCTCTTAGGCTACCCATCCCAGCCTCCCTCTGCTCTGACTAGACACAGAAGTGAACCACGGTAAGACAGATGCCTTCCTCTTCATGGAGAATGCATAGAAATTAAGATATACATGTGACCTCTCTGGTTAAATAAAGGACAAAAGTTTTATTTTATTTTATGATCCATAACAGAGACAAGGTGACTATTCATTAAATATTCACAAACTCCACCGTCTATGTGTTTCAGGAGTCAACAAAGAACAACAATTCAGCCTCACTGAAGTTTGTCCAGAAAAAATGCAGTGTACACATTCATTTCAGTAGCCCGAAAAGGTACGTCACCGTCAATCACATCATAACTCACACAAGACCAGAAAACTGAGAAAGAGATGATTCTCTCCCTTCAAAAAATGCAAATCGGATCCTAAATTGACCCCAGTTTCATCCATCCATTATTGTTTTTTTTCCAGCCCCCTAAACTCCCCTCCACCACCTTGGTGAAATAGAGTAGAGGAAGTCAGGTCTACACGGCTGGACAATCATGGGTGGCTTGAGGCGGTTATTGATCTACATCGGGTGGGTAACAACCCGACAGCACTGTCTTGACTGTATACAGAGAGATCATCTCTGCCTGATTCTGTTCTCTGGGATAAACTGAGAACATAACAAATGATGTTTGGCTGAACTGCGACGACGTAGTCAGTTAATCGGACCGTGTCATTGCTACTGGTCCCGAGTTCAGTGGAGCAATTACTCGGACCTGTACGGTGGGCATAGATTGATGGTTCCCAGTGTTTAGCGGGGGGCAATACACTGAGTGTTCAGGTTGAGCAGGAAAATATGAGTTCCCGTGTGATGGGGGAAAATTGCTAACTGAGGGTTCCCAGGTGAGCGGGGACAATTGACTACTGAGGGTTCCATGTTTGAGCGGGCACATTGACTATGAGGTTCCCAGTGTTGAGCGGGACACATTGACTACTGAGGTTCCCAGTTTGAGCGTGGGACATTGACACTGAGGTTCCCAGGTTGAGCGGGGGCACATTGACTACTGAGGTTCCAGTGTTTGAGTGGGCACTGACTAAGAGTTCCCAGTGTTGAGCGTGGGCACATTGACTACGAGTTCCAGTGTTTTGAGTGGGGCACATACTACTGAGGTTCCAGTGTTGAGGGGGCACAAATTGACTACTGAGGGTTCCCAGTGTTTAGCGGGGCACAATTGACTACAGGGTTCCCCAGAGTTTGAGCGGGGCACATTGAACACTAGGTTCCAGTGTTGAGGGGCACATTCATGAGTTCCCAGTATTGGAAAGGTGGCACTGACTACGGGGTTCCCGTGTTGAGCGGGACACATTGACTACAAGTTCCAGTATTGAGGGGGCACAGTGACTACTAGGTTCCCTGTTTGAGCGGAACATGACTACTAGGGTTCCCAGTGTTTGAGCGGGGCCAGTTCACATTGACTTGAGGTTCCCAGTGTTTGAGCGGGGGCACATTAGACTACTGAGGGTCCCACGTTTGAGCGAGGGGCACATTGACTACTGAGGGTTCCAGTGTTTAGAGCGGGGGACATTGGACTACTGAGGGTTCCAGGTTGAGGCGGGGCATTGATCTACTGGGGTTCCCAGTTTGAGCGGGCACATGACTTACTGGGTTCCCAGTGTGAGCGGGTCATTGACTACGACGGTTCCAGTGATTTGAGACTGGGGGCACATTGACTAATGGAGGTTCAGTGTTTGACGGGGAACTTGACTACGAGTTCCGTTTGAGCGGGAATTGACTACGAGTTCCCAGTGTTTGGGGGGGCACATTGACTACGAGGTTCCCAGGTTTGGGGGCACATTGATACTGAGGGTTCCATGTTGAGCGGGCAATTGACTACTGAGGTTCCCAGTGTTTGAGCAGGGGGGCACATTGACTACTGAGGGTTCCCAGTGTTTGGAAGACTGGGGGGCGGACATTGACTACTGAGGGTTCCCAGTGTTTGAGCAGGGGGCACATTGACTACTGAGGTTCCCAGTGTTTGAGCGGGGGGCACATTGACTACTGAGGGTTCCCAGTGTTTGAGAGGGGGCACATTGACTACTGAGGGTTCCCAGTGTTTGAGCGGGGGCACATTGACTACTGAGGGTTCCCAGTTTTGAGCGGGGGACATTGACTACTGAGGGTTCCCAGTGTTTGAGCGGGGGGGCACATTGACTACTGAGGTTCCCAGTGTTTGAGTGGGGGGGCACATTGACTACTGAGGGTTCCCAGTGTTTGAGTGGGGGGCACATTGACTACTGAGGGTTTCCCAGTGTTTGAGCGGGGGGGCACATTGACTACTGAGGGTTCCCAGTGTTTGAGGGGGGGGCACATTGACTACTGAGGGTTCCCAGTGTTTGAGTGGGGCACATTGACTATTGAGGGTTCCCAGTGTTTGAGCGGGGGGCACATTGACTACTGACGGTTCCCAGTGTTTGAGCGGGGGGCACATTGACTACTGAGGGTTCCCAGTGTTTGAGCGGGGGGCACATTGACTACTGAGGGTTCCCAGTGTTTGAGCGGGGGGCACATTGACTACTGAGGGTTCCCAGTGTTTTGAGCGGGGGGGGCACATTGACTACTGAGGGTTCCCAGTATTTGAGCGGGGGGCACATTGACTACTGAGGGTTCCCAGTGTTTGAGCAGGGGGCACATTGACTACTGAGGGTTCCAGTGTTTGAGCGGGGTTACATTGACTACTGAGGGTCCCCAGTGTTTGAGTGGGGGGCACATTGACTACTGAGGGTTCCCAGTGTTTGAGCAGGGGGGCACATTGACTACTGAGGGTTCCCAGTGTTTGAGCAGGGGGGCACATTGACTACTGAGGGTTCCCAGTGTTTGAGTGGGGGGCACATTGACTACTGAGGGTTCCCAGTGTTTGAGCAGGGGGGCACATAGACTACTGAGGGTTCCCAGTATTTGAGCAGGGGGCACATTGACTACTGAGAGTTCCCAGTGTTTGAGCGGGGGGCACATTGACTACTGAGGGTTCCCAGTATTTTGAGCGGGGGGGCACATTGACTACTGAGGGTTCCCAGTTTTTGAGCGGGGGGCACATTGACTACTGACGGTTCCCAGTGTTTGAGTGGGGGGCACATTGACTACTGAGGGTTCCCAGTGTTTGAGTGGGGGGCACATTGACTACTGAGGGTTCCCAGTTTTAGCGGGGGGCACATTGACTACTGAGGGTTCCCCCAGGGGTTTGAGCTGGGGGGCACATTGACTACTGAGGGTTCCCAGTGTTTGAGTGGGGGCACATTGACTATTGAGGGTTCCCAGTGTTTGAGCGGGGACATTGACTACTGAGGGTTCCCAGTATTTGAGCGGGGGGCACATTGACTACTGAGGGTTCCCAGTGTTTGAGCGGGGGGCACATTGACTACTGAGGGTTCCCAGTGTTTGAGCGGGGGGCACATTGACTACTGAGGGTTCCCAGTGTTTGAGCGGGGAACATTGACTACTGAGGGTTCCCAGTATTTGAGCGGGGGGCACATTGACTACTGAGGGTTCCCAGTGTTTGAGCAGGGGGCACATTGACTACTGAGGGTTCCCAGTGTTTGAGCGGGGTACATTGACTACTGAGGGTTCCCAGTGTTTGAGTGGGGGGCACATTGACTACTGAGGGTTCCCAGTGTTTGAGCAGGGGGCACATTGACTACTGAGGGTTCCCAGTGTTTGAGTGGGGCACATTGACTATTGAGGGTTCCCAGTGTTTGAGCGGGGGGCACATTGACTACTGACGGTTCCCATGTTTGAGCGGGGGGGCACATTGACTATGAGGGTTCCCAGTGTTTGAGCGGGGAACATTGACTACTGAGGGTTCCCAGTGTTTGAGCGGGGGGCACATTGACTACTGAGGGTTCCCAGTGTTTGAGCGGGGGGCACATTGACTACTGAGGGTTCCCAGTATTTGAGCGGGGGGCACATTGACTACTGAGGGTTCCCAGTGTTTGAGCAGGGGGCACATTGACTACTGAGGGTTCCCAGTGTTTGAGCGGGGTACATTGACTACTGAGGGTTCCCAGTGTTTGAGTGGGTGGGCACATTGACTACTGAGGGTTCCCAGTGTTTGAGCAGGGGGGCGCACATTGACTACTGAGGGTTTCCCAGTGTTTTGAGCAGGGGGGCACATTGACTACTGAGGGTTGCCAGTGTTTGAGTGGGGGGCACATTGACTACTGAGGGTTCACAGTGTTTGAGCAGGGGGGGGGCACATGACTACTAGGGTTCCCAGTATTTGAGCAGGGGGGCACATTGACTACTGAGATTCCCAGTGTTTGAGCGGGGGGCACATTTGACTACTGAGGGTTCCCAGTGTTTTTGAGCGGGGGGGCACATTGACTACTGAGGGTTCCCAGTGTTTTGAGCGGGCGGGGGGCACATTGACTACTGAGGGTTCCCAGTATTTGAGCGGGGGGCACATTGACTACTGAGGGTTCCCAGTGTTGAGCAGGGGGCACATTGACTACTGAGGGTTCCCAGTGTTGAGCGGGGGTACATGACTACTGAGGGTTCCCAGTGTTTGAGTGGGGGGCACATTGACTACTGAGGGTTCCCATGTTTGAGCAGGGGGCACATTGACTACTGAGGGTTCCCAGTGTTTGAGCAGGGGGGCACATTGACTACTGAGGGTTTGCCAGTGTTTGAGTGGGGGGCACATTGACTACTGAGGTTCCCAGTGTTTGAGCGGGGGGCACATTGACTACTGAGGGTTCCCAGTGTTTGAGCGGGGGCACATTGACTACTGAGGGTTCCCAGTGTTTGAGCAGTGGGGCACATGACTACTGAGGGTTCCCAGTATTTGAGCGGGGGGCACATTGACTACTGAGGGTTCCCAGTTTTGGAGGGGGGGCACATTGACTACTGAGGGTTCCCAGTGTTTGAAGGGGGGCACATTGACTACTGAGGGTTCCCAGTGTTTGAGGGGCCGGGGGGGCACATTGACTACTGAGGGTTCCCCAGTGTTTGAGTGGGGGGCACATTGACTACTGAGGGTTCCCAGTGTTTGAGTGGGGAACATTGACTACTGAGGGTTCCCAGTGTTTGGAGGGGGGCACATTGACTACTGGGGTTCCAGGTTTGAGGGGGCACATTGACTACTTAGGATTCCAGTTTTGAGCTGGGGGCCACATTGACTACTGAGGGTTCCCAGTGTTTGAGGGCATGTGGGGGGGGGGCACATTGACTACTGAGGGTTCCCAGTGTTTGAGCAGGGGGCACATTGACTACTGAGGGTTCCCAGTGTTTGAGCAGGGGGGCACATTGACTACTGAGGGTTCCCAGTGTTTGAGCGGGGACATTGACTACTGAGGGTTCCCAGTGTTGAGCGGGGGGCACATTGACTACTGAGGGTTCCCAGTGTTTGAGCGGGGGCAATTGACTACTGAGGGTTCCCAGTGTTTGAGTGGGGGCACATTGACTACTGAGGGTTCCCAGTGTTTGAGGGGGATGGGTCCATTGAGCGACTTGACTGGGTTCCCAGTATTTGAGCGGGGGAACATTGACTACTGAGGGTTCCCAGTGTTTGAGCGGGGTACATTGACTACTGAGGGTTCCCAGTGTTTGAGCGGGGCACATTGACTACTGAGGGTTCCCAGTGTTTGAGTGGGGGGCACATTGACTACTGAGGGTTCCCAGTGTTTGAGCGGGGAACATTGACTACTGAGGGTTCCCAGTATTTGAGCGGGGGGCACATTGACTACTGAGGGTTCCCAGTGTTTGAGCAGGGTACATTGACTACTGAGGGTTCCCAGTATTTGAGCGGGGGGCACATTGACTACTGAGGGTTCCCAGTGTTTGAGTGGGGTACATTGACTACTGATGGTTCCCAGTGTTTGAGCGGGGTACATTGACTACTGAGGGTTCCCAGTGTTTGAGCAGGGGGCACATTGACTACTGAGGGTTCCCAGTGTTTGAGCGGGGTACATTGACTACTGAGGGTTCCCAGTGTTTGAGCGGGGTACATTGACTACTGAGGGTTCCCAGTGTTTGAGCGGGGTACATTGACTACTGACGGTTCCCAGTGTTTGAGCAGGGGGCACATTGACTACTGAGGGTTCCCAGTGTTTGAGCGGGGGGCACATTGACTACTGAGGGTTCCCAGTGTTTGAGCGGGGGGGCACATTGACTACTGAGGGTTCCCAGTGTTTGAGCGGGGGGCACATTGACATTTCAGTGGTTGTGGGGTTCCTCCTAAGCACCACTGACATTAGAACCATGTCTATGCTCTGTCAAGCCACAACTTCCTCCTCTCTTGGCTATAACCCATATTACATAGAGCATCACTTCCTCCTCTCTTGGCTATAACCTATATTACATAGAGCACCACTTCCTCCTCTCTTGGCTATAACCTATATTACATAGAGCACCACTTCCTCCTCTCTTGGCTATAACCCATATTACAGTATATACACATTCTGGTTCAGCAACACAGGGGTTATTGTTCAGAGAATACAAGCTAACTAGTAATGTTGTACTCCGTACACATCAACAGTTTAATATCTAGATGAAGGTTGATAATTAAACACAAAGGAACGTACAGTATAATTACTTGGTATGCATACATTGTAAGATCTTCATTGATTTGCAATGTATTTGGTACAGAATATGAATTATGATTTGACCAAGTGACAGCCTTATTCTAAGGGCACCGGCTCATCACAGCAATGTGCAAGAAGTTGTCCTACTGTAATGGCATTGACCTGTCACTAATAGTATTGTTACAAATTCTAGCTAGTATCCATCACTGATACAGGCAAGAGTTGCTTTCCTTTGGCTCCCTACAAAAAAAGCTTTAGGGCCACTTGTTATATTGGTTGTCTAATAGCCAGCTAGTGGGGATACTTGTAAACATTACAGCTAGGTCGTTCCAGCTGTTGTTTAGTTATCTAGCCAGGTAGCTATGAAGCTAGCTACTAACTACCTGACCTTTACTCTTCAGATAATGAGGTTATCAGAAGAACAGCTGAATGGTAGCTAGCTAGCATAGTTACAGGTACTTTCTAGCTTGAAATAACATTGGAAACAATTATGCACAGTTGCTAATAGTTACCGGAAGCTACCTAGCTAGCTAGCTTTATTGGTCCAAGGAGTAGGTTTGTTAGCCTCTAGCTTTGCCAGTAAAACTCCAGTATTACCGCTAAACTCTGTATTCATCCTTGATCATTCAATTCCGTTGCAGAAGAGGGAGGAGGAGAGTGGATGGTCGTCCGCCTGGTCCTAGCTAGCTGTGCTGTGCTCCGTAGCGATTAGCAAAGCTACCCTATCTGACTGAAGGGCTCATGTCTGGCCTTGGTTTGTTTACCACTGGTGGAGTGTGGGCTGGGCCAGAGACCATGTGGGCTGGGCCATAGAACATGTGGGCTGGGCCAGAGACAATGTGGGCTGGGCCAGAGACCATGTGGGCTGGGCCAGAGACCGTGTGGGCTGGGCCAGAGACCGTGTGGGCTGGGCCAGAGACCATGTGGGCTGGGCCAGAGACCATGTGGGCTGGGCCATAGAGCATGTGGGATGGGCCAAAGACCATGTGGGCTGGGCCATAGACCATGTGGGCTGGGCCATAGACCATGTGGGCTGGGCCAGATACCATGTGGGCCGGGCCAGAGACCATGTTGGCTGGGCCAGAGACTATGTGGGCTGGGCCAGAGACCATGTGGGCTGGGCCAGAGACCATGTGGGCTGGGCCAGAGACCATGTGGGCTGTGCCAGAGACCATGTGGGCTGGGCCAGAGACTATGTGGGCTGGGCCAGAGACCATGTGGGCCGGGCCAGATACTATGTGGGCTGGGCCAGAGACCATGTGGGCTGGGCCAGATACTATGTGGGCCGGGCCAGAGATTATGTGGGCTGGGCCAGAGACCATGTGGGCTGGGCCAAAGACCATGTGGGCCAAGCCAGAGACCATGTGGGCCGGGCCATAGACCATGTGGGCTGGGCCAGAGACCATGTGGGCTGGGCCAGAGACTATGTGGACAGGGGAGAGGGCAGGGGAGAGGGCATGGGAGAGGACAGGGCAGAGGACAGGGGAGAGGACAGGGGAGAGGACAGGGGAGGTAGGGGATGAGGACAGGGAGAGGCAGGGGAGAGGACAGGGGAGGACAGGGGAGAGGACAGGGGAGAGGACAGGGGAGCAAGGGGCGAGGACAGGGGACGAGGACAGGGAGAGGGGAAGGGCAAAGGGGAGAGGACAGGGGAGAGGAAAGGGGAGAGGGACAGGGAGGGAGAGGAAGGGAGAGACAGGAGGCAGGGAGAGGACAGGGGAGAGGAAAGGAGAGAGAAAGGAGAGGGAAGGGGACAGGAGAGAGGACAGGGAGAGAGGGACAGGGGAGAGGACAGGAAGAGGACAGGGGAGAGAAGGAGAGAGGGAAAGGGGACGAGGACAGGAGAGAGGACAGGGAGAGGACATGAGGAGAGAGGACAGCGGCGAGAGGACGGAGAGAGGACAGGAGAGAGGAACAGGGGAGAGGAAGGGGAGAGGACAAGGGGAGAGGACAGGGGAGAGGACAGGGGAGAGGACAGGAGAGAGGACAGGGGAGAGGACAGGATAGAGGACAGGGGAGAGGACAGGGGAGAGGACAGGGGAGAGGACAGGGGAGAGGACAGGGGAGAGGACAGGGGAGAGGACAGGGTGATTGGCAGCTCGTAAACGCTAGCAGGCTCAGAGGGGTCAGAGGTACAATAACATCCTCCTACCTGATATCTCACCATGAGTGTTCACTGAGGACAGTCCGTCTGCACAGACACAGTAGCACACACACACACACACACACACACACACACACAAACATACTCAGATTTCCTGATATCAATGTTTTACAACGATTTGGACAAGTCGTTATTTACTTGAAAGTGGTATTTGTTCATTTCTAATGTACCAATATCATTATGCCCCTATGATATTACATATCAAAGTACCAAACATTCTTCACATACAGTCACTATTATCTAAATTTGATATCTGTTAATCTATTCACCTGATCCATCTCACTGTCTCATCTCAGGTCACATCCAACCTAATCCCTCATGTGTCTAAGACATCTGTAGCTTTAAACACTTGCTATCTCCAAACGCAGTCAAGGATTCAAAGCGCCAGCCGCCCCCCCCCCCACCTGCCTCCCTCAGCCCAGGGTGAGTAACCATGGAGGAGTTCAGTTTTCAAAAGAAACCAGGAGGAGATCAAATGGCTGCTGTTGTGTAAATACCCCCATGTTTCACCTGCCTGCTCACTAATCTGATCAAGAGCTGTGCCACACCATGCTGCAGAACAGACACACACACACACACACACACAGAGACACACACACACACACACAAAGACACAAATACACAACACAACAAACACAGACCACACAATAAACACAAACACACACAACAACAACATACACACAACAACACACACAACACAACACACACACAACACACACACAAAACACACACAACACCACGTACACAACACACAACACATACACAACACACACACACACAGACACACACACAGACACCACACACACACACCACACGTACACATAACACACACCACACACAGACACAAACAACAACACACACACAGACACACACATACAACACACAACACACACAACAAACACAAAGAAACACACATACAACACATACACACACACACAATAACACACACCACACACAACACACCAGACACACACACACCAACACACAAGTACACACACACAACACACATACCACACAACACACACACACACAGAACACACACAAAAACACACAACACAGACACACACATACACACACACACACACACATACACACATACACACACACACAGACACACACACCCCAGCCCACACCCCAGCCCACACCCCAGTCCACACCCCAGCCCACACCCCAGCCCACACCCCAGTCCACACCCCAGCCCACACCTAGCCACCTTATCTTCTATTGGACTATCTGATCTAAGACCTCCTCCCCCATGGCCATGTGGAAAGAGGACACAGATCTGTATCACTCTAACCCCTCTTTATTGTGATAATGTATCACACTAACCTCTCTTTATTGTGATAATGTCTCCCTCTAACCTCTCTTTATTGTGATAATGTCTCCCTCTAACCTCTCTTTATTGTGATAATGTCTCCCTCTAACCTCTCTTTATTGTGATAATGTCTCCCTCTAACCTCTCTTTATTGTGATAATGTCTCCCTCTAACCTCTCTTTATTGTGATAATGTATCACTCTAACCCCTCTTTATTGTGATAATGTATCACTCTAACCCCTCTTTATTGTGATAATGTCTCCCTCTAACCTCTCTTTATTGTGATAATGTATCACTCTAACCCCTCTTTATTGTGATAATGTATCATTCTAACCCCTCTTTATTGTGATAATGTCTCCCCCTCTAACGTCTCTTTATTGTGATAATGTATCACACTAACCTCTCTTTATTGTGATAATGTCTCCCTCTAACCCCTCTTTATTGTGATAATGTATCACTCTAACCTCTCTTTATTGTGATAATGTCTCCCTCTAACCTCTCTTTATTGTGATAATGTATCACTCTAACCCCTCTTTATTGTGATAATGTATCACTCTAACCCCTCTTTATTGTGATAATGTCTCCCTCTAACCTCTCTTTATTGTGATAATGTATCACACTAACCTCTCTTTATTGTGATAATGTATCACTCTAACCCCTCTTTATTGTGATAATGTATCACTCTAACCCCTCTTTATTGTGATAATGTCTCCCTCTAACCCCTCTTTATTGTGATAATGTATCACACTAACCTCTCTTTATTGTGATAATGTAACACACTAACCTCTCTTTATTGTGATAATGTTTCACTCTAACTACTCTTTATTGTGATAATGTATCACACTAACCCCTCTTTATTGTGATAATGTATCACTCTAACCCCTCTTTATTGTGATAATGTATCACTCTAACCCCTCTTTATTGTGATAATGTAACACTCTAACCCCTCTTTATTGTGATAATGTATCACTCTAACCCCTCTTTATTGTGATAATGTTTCACTCTAACCCCTCTTTATTGTGATAATGTATCACACTAACCCCTCTTTATTGTGATAATGTATCACTCTAACCCCTCTTTATTGTGATAATGTATCACTCTAACCCCTCTTTATTGATAAGTATCACTCTAACCCTCTTTATTGTGATAATGTATCACTCTAACCCCTCTTTATTGTGATAACGTATCACTCTAACCCTCTTTATTGTGATAATGTATCAACACTAACCTCTCTTTATTGTGATAATGTTTTCACTCTAACCCCTCTTTATTGTGATAATGTATCACACTAACCCCTCTTTATTGTGATAATGTATCACTCTAACCCCTCTTTATTGTGATAATGTATCACTCTAACCTCTCTTTATTGTGATAATGTACACTCTAACCCCTCTTTATTGTGATAATGTATCAATCTAACCCTTCTTTGTTGTGATAATGTTTTACTTTAACTCCTCCCCATGGTCTTTATTGTGACAATGCATCAGTGACCTTTATTTGATGTTGAACATCTATGCGTGAAGCAATAGAGAACAGCAGAGAAGAAAATATGAACTCACTATCTGATTACACAGAGATTTTATTCATAAAGGAATGAAGAGAAGAAGAGAGGGTAGAGATGGAGAGAAAAGAGAGGAGAGGAGGACAAGAGAGAAGTACGGGAGGACAGAGGACAGAGGAGGGGCCAGGAGAAAGAGAGGAGGGGAAAAAAGGGGCCCCGAAGAAAGGAGAGGAGGACGAGAGGAAGGAGGGGGGAAAGGGACAGGAGAGGAGAAAAGAGAAAGGGGAGGAGAGGAGGAAGGAGAAAAGGAGAGGAGGAAAGAAGAGAGGAGAGGAGGACAGAGAGAAAGGAGAGGAGGAAAGAGAGAAAGGAGAGGAGGACAGGGAAAAGAGAAAGGAGAGGAGGACAGAGAGAAAGGAGAGGAGGGCAGAGAGAAAGGAGAGGAGGACAGAGAGAAAGGAGAGGAGGACAGAGAAAAGGAGAGGAGGACAGAGAGAAAGGAGAGGAGGACAGAGAGAAAAGAGAGGAGGACAGAGAGAAAGGAGAGGAGGACAGAGAGAAAGGAAAAGGAGGACAGAGAAAAGGGAAAGGGGGAGGGAGGACAGAGAGAAAAGGAGGGGAGGGAGGGGACAAAGGGGAAAAAGGGGGGGGGACAGAGAGAAAAGGGAGAGGAGGCAGAGAGAAGGAAGAGGAGGAGGGAAGGCAGCGAGAAAGGAGAGGAGGGCCCGAGAGAAAGGGGAAAGGAGAGGGGGAAGAGGAGAGGGACAGAGAGAAAGGAGAGGGAGACAGAGAGAAAGGAGAGGAGGAAAGAGAGAAAGGGGGAGGCGACGGGGGAAAAAAGGGGAAAAGAGAGGAGGGCAGAAGGAGAAAGGGGGAGGGGAAAAGAGAGAAAAGAGAGGAGAGGAGGACAGAGAGAAAAGAGAGGAGGGAGGAAGAGAGAAAGGGGAGGAGGACAGGAGAAGGGGAAGGGAGGAAGAAGAAAGGGGACCGGGGGAGAGGAGGCAGAGAGAAAGGAGGGGAGAGGGGAGAGGAGGAAAAGAGGAAAAGAGAGGGAAAGAGGAGAGAGGAAAGAGAGAAAGAAGAGAGGAGAGGAGGAAAAGAGGAGAAAGAGAGGAGGAGGGAAAAGAGAGAAAGGAGAGGAGGAAAGAGAGAAAGGAGAGGAGGAAAGGGGAAGGGGGGGGGACACAGGGGGGGGGGGGAGAGAAAAGAGAGGAGAGGAAGGAAAGTGTCTAGTTTTTCTCTCTATCTAGCTAGAAATACTATCTCTATTCGAGAGGGAGCGAGAGAGGAGAGAGAAGAGAGAGGAGAGAGAGAGATGAGAGGAGAGAGAGAGAGAGAGAGGATGAGAGCAGAGGGAGAGAAGAGGGAGAGAGAGAGAGAGAGAGAGGGGAGAAAAAGAGCTAAAAGAGAGAGAGAGATAGGGAGATAGGGGGAGAAAAAGAGAGAAAGAGAGAGAGAAGAGAAACCTCTCTGTTTCTCCCCCACTCTCCCACCCAATCTCTCTCCCCTCTCTGTCCCCCCCCCCTATCTCCCACTCTCTCTCCCTTCTGTCTCGATGTCTCGTCTATTCTCTCTCTCTCTCTCTCCTCTATCTCTCTCTCTCTCTCCTCTCTCTCTCTTCTCTCTTCTCTCTCTCCTCTCTCTCCTTTACAAGTAGTTCCTGACCCACACCACTATTTAGATGATGTTAGCTAAGAATGGGAGGGCAGCAAAACAGACTAGATCATTTCACTATTGATTCACCACAATATTCTAAAGTTACTTTTAGGCGCTATTGAGTACACTCTGAGAGGGCATGTGATCTCAATGCAATATCATTATGTGCTCATTTGAGAAACCTTTAAGTTCTTCACTGTATCATTTCTGAGAAGAATAAGCCGCCAAATGGATGAAAATGATGCATTTATAGCACCAAAGTGGATTGGTAAGAAGACTGCTGAATTACACTGTGTGGTGTATCCGTCAGAATCCTGACATCTGTAACCTAGAATACACTTTAATGAATCAGCACCAGCGTTAATGCTAACAGCCTCAACGCTACATAGTACTGGTAGGGGTCTTTTCACTGTGGAATCTGAAGGAATTACTTTGGGAATTTTGAGAACTCTAAGGAAAAATTAGGAACAAATTAGCAGTCATTGAATGCTTATAAAATGTGACGCATTACAAGATCCTAGGCGTTTGTCGGCTTACTAATAATATGAATTACTGTGTAAATCAATAAGATAAACTTTGGAATTTACGAAGAACAAAACACACAATTATCTATGCTACCACCACATTTGTGTAATTATTTGAGTAAATTACATTGAAATGAATCGTATTATATTAAACACAAGAAAACTGTTTACAATAGAAGATCTGAGACTATAGAGATTCATATAATTGCATCTAGATTATTCAATGGTTATTCAATGGTTATTCAATGGTTATTCAATGGATAGTGAAACACATTATTTTTTCCCTCTATTCTTCTGTAGCACTTTATTTTGTATTTTGTATTTTTTAAATAAAATATATTATTATTGTTGTGATTATTATGATTATTATGATTATTATGATTATTATGATTATTATGATTATTATGAATATTATGATTCTTCTTCTTCTTCTTCTTCTTCCTCTTCTTCTTCTTCTTCTTCTTCTTCTTCTTCTTCTTCTTCTTATTATTATTATTAATATTATGTATATAATGAAAGACAACATGGATCCATAGTTCTAGATCATAATGAAGTGCCTTGTTGGCCCCTTGTTGGCCCCTTGGTGGCCTCTTGGTGGCCTCTTGGTGGCCCCTTGGCGGCCTCTTGGAGCCCTCTTTGTGGCCTCTTGGTGACCTCTTGGTGGCCTCTTCATGGCCCCTTGGTGGCCCCTTGGTGGTCTCTTGGTGGCCTCTTGGTGGCCTCTTCATGGCCCCTTGGTGGCCCCTTGGTGGCCTCTTGGTGGCCCCTTGGCGGCCTCTTGGTGGCCTCTTGGTGGCCTCTTGGTGGACTCTTGGTGGCCCCTTGGCGGCCCCTTGGCGGCCTCTTGGTGGCCTCTTGGTGGCCTCTTGGTGCTGAATAGAAGATGATCATTCAATCATCGCCTCACAATGCCTCCATAAACGTCCACCTTTTGTTATAGTATCACAGAAGACATACACTATTGGTCTATTGTGCTACTGTCTAAACCCAACAACTGTTTGTCACATTGACTGATGTTTATTTAACAAGACGAAGAGCAGTTTTGATATGCTCCTGAATTTTCATTAGATTTGTGTGTGTAGTGTTCCTAAACAGCTGTTTCCTGGTTTGGCGAGAAGACCAAGACTGCAGGGTTGGGGTCAATTTGGAATTTCTGAATTTAATGCTATCCAAACAATTAATTTGTTAATTAATTGTTAATTAATTGTCAACACCCCACAGGAAGCAGAATTTGAATTGATATTGAATTGAAGGAGGTAGAATTTATTTCAAACCAATTCAACTGAGACGTGAAACATCAAAGTCTGATTCATTTGACTAATCTTTTATCTAAAGGATATGCCACTTATTAATGCAAACACATCACATTTCAAATATTAGTTTGATTACAACTCAAATATGTCAAACAGTATTTTTCTGTTAGATTGTTCCCTTCCATACTGCAGTGTTTGATCTAACGCGTTCTGCGAAATGTATTTTATCCCCCACATATTTAAAAACATTAAGGGGATTATTAATTATTATACACAACCCACAAAATGATCGCAGCATATTTTCAGACCTCTGTAATTATTTAAAATTGTTTTAAAATGAAATGCTTCAGCCTTATGCTAAATGGTAACTGAAACCACATGTGTGCCATCATTAAGCTCGAGGCCCTGGGTCTGAACCCCGCCCTGTGCAACTGGGTCCTGGACTTCCTGATGGGCCGCCCCCAGGTGGTGAAGGTAGGAAACAACATCTGCACTTCGCTGATCCTCAACAATGGGGCCCCACAAGGGTGCGTGCTCAGCCCCCTCCTGTACTCCCTTGTTCACCCATGACTGCGTGGCCAAGCACGCCTCCAACTCAATCATCAAGTTTGCAGACGACACAACAGTAGTAGGCTTGATTACCAACAATGACAAGACCGCCTACAGGGAGGAGGTGAGGGCTCTGGGATTGTGGTGCCAGGAAAATAACCTCTCACTCAACGTCAACAAAACAAAGGAGATGATCGTGGACTTCAGGAAACAGCAGAGGGTGCACCCCCCTATCCATATCGACGGGACCACAGTGGAGAAGGTGGAAAGCATCACTGACAAACTGAAATGGTCCATCCACGCAGACAGTGTGGTTAAGAAAGCGCAACAGAGCCTCTTCAACCTCACGAGGCTGAAGAAATTTGGCTTGGCACCTAAAACCCTCACAAACTTTTACAGATGCACAATTGAGAGCATCTAGTCGGGCTGTATCACCGCCTGGTACAGCAACTGCACCGCCCGCAACTGCAGGGCACTCCAGAGGGTGGTGCGGTCTGCCGAACGCATTACCGGGGGCAAACTACCCGCCCTCCAGGACACCTACAGCACCCAATGTCACAGGAAGGCCAAAAAGAGCATCAAGGACATCAACCACCCGAGCCACTGCCTGTTCACCCCGTTATCATCCAGAAGGCGAGGTCAGTACAGGTGCATCAAAGCTGGGACCGAGAGAATGAGAACAGCTTCTATCTCAAGACCATCAGACATCACTAGCACATTAGAGGCTGCTGCTGCCTATTGAAATCCCTGGCCACTTTAAGAAATGGAACACTAGTCACTTTAATAATAATAATAATATGCCATTTAGCAGACGCTTTTATCCAAAGCGACTTACAGTCATGCGTGCATACATTTTTGTGTATGGGTGGTCCCGGGGATCGAACCCACTACCTTGGCGTTACAAGCGCCGTGCTCTACCAGCTGAGCTACAGAGGACCACTTTAATAATGTTTACATATCTTGCACTACTCATCTCATATGTATATACTGCATTCTATTCTATAATATTCTACTGTATCTTAGTCCATGCCGCTCTGTCATTGCTTGTCCATACAGTGAGGGAAAAAAGTATTTGATCCCCTGCTGATTTTGTACGTTTGCCCACTGACAAAGAAATTATCAGTCTATAATTTTAATGGTAGGTTTATTTGACCAGTGAGAGACAGAATAACAACAAAAAAATCCAGAAAAACACATGTAAAATTTTTATAAATTGATTTGCATTTTAATGAGGGAAATAAGTATTTGACCCCCTCTCAATCAGAAAGATTTCTGGCTCCCAGGTGTCTTTTATAAGGGTAACGAGCTGAGATTAGGAGCACACTCTTAAAGGGAGTGCTCCTAATCTCAGTTTGTTACCTGTATAAAAGACACCTGTCCACAGAAGCAATCAATCAATCAGATTCCAAGCTCTCCACCATAGCCAAGACCAAAGAGCTCTCCAAGGATGTCAGGGACAAGATTGTAGACCTACACAAGGCTGGAATGGGCTACAAGACCATCACCAAGCAGCTTGGTGAGAAGGTGACAACAGTTGGTGCAATTATTCACAAATGGAAGAAACACAAATGAACTGTCAATCTCCCTCGGCATGGGGCTCCATGCAAGATCTCACCTCGTGCAGTTGCAATGATCATGAGAACGGTGAGGAATCAGCCCAGAACTACATGGGAGGATCTTGTCAATGATCTCAAGGCAGCTGGGACCATAGTCACCAAGAAAACAATTGGTAACACACTACGCCGTGAAGGACTGAAATCCTGCAGCGCCCGCAAGGTCCCCCTGCTCAAGAAAGCACATATACAGGCCCGTCTGAAGTTTGCCTATGAACATCTGAATGATTCAGAGGAGAACTGGGTGAAAATGTTGTGGTCAGTTGAGACCAAAATCGAGCTCTTTGGCATCAACTCAACTCGCCGTGTTTGGAGGAGGAGGAATGCTGCCTATGACCCCAAGAACACCATCCCCACCGTCAAACATGGAGGTGGAAACATTATGCTTTAGGGGTATTTTTCTGCTGAGGGGGCAGGACAACTTCACCGCTTCAAAGGGACGATGGATGGGGCCATGTACCGTCAAATCTTTGGTGAGAACCTCCTTCCCTCAGCCAGGGCATTGAAAATGGGTTGTGGATGGGTATTCCAGCATGACAATGACCCAAAACACATGGCCAAGGCAACAAAGGAGTGGCTCAAGAAGAAGCACATTAAGGTCCTGGAGTGGCCTAGCCAGCTTCCAGACCTTTAATCCCATAGAAAATCTGTGGAGGGAGCTGAAGGTTCGAGTTGCCAAACGTCAGCCTCGAAACCTTAATGACTTGGAGAAGATCTGCAAAAAGGAGTGGAACAAAATCCCTCCTGAGTTGTGTGCAAACCTGGTGGCTGTCACGATCGTTAGAGTGAGTTGACCAAGGCGCAGCGTGATGAACGAACATACTTTATTTAATGACTGAACACACGAACAAAACAATAAACGATACCGTGACGTCCAAAGGTTAACACAACCAACACGGAATAATCCACAAGGAACAAGATCCCACAACTATTGTGGGAAAACAGCCTGTATAAATATGGCTCCCAATCAGAGACAACCAGCAACAGCTGACACTTGTTGCCTCTGATTGGGAACCACTCTGGCCAACACAGAAATAGTAGAATTTCAAACTAGAATCCCGACATAGAACAACAACACATAGAATATACACACCCTGGCTCAACATATAGAGTCCCAGAGCCAGGGTGTGACAGTACCCCACCAAAAGGCGCGGACTGCGACCGCGCCTCAACATAGACCAAACAGGGGAGGGCTGGGTGGGCATTCCTCCTCGGAGGGAGGAATGCCCACCCAGCCCTCCCCTGTTTGGTCTATGTTGAGGCGCGGTCGCAGTCCACGCCTTTAGGGGGGGGTACTGTCACACCCTGGCTCTGGGACTCTATATGTTGAGCCAGGGTGCCACTGGTCCGGTCTGGCCCCGCTGGCTGGAGCTGGACTGGACATCGTAGGAGCGGATTGCTTAAGCTCCGGTGTGGAGCAGCTGACTGGTACCTGACCAGGCACCGGTGACCCAGGCACGGGTTGTGCCGGACTGACGACGCGCACCCCTGGCTTGGTGCGTGGAGCAGGAACGGGCCGGACCGGGCTGACGATGCGCACCCCTGGCTTGGTGCGTGGAGCAGCAACGGGCCGGACCGGGCTGACGATGCGCACCCCTGCCTTGGTGCGTGGAGCAGGAACGGGCCGGACCGGGCTGACGATGCGCACCCCTGGCTTGGTGCGTGGAGCAGGAACGGGCCGGACCGGGGCCTGACGATTCGGCAACCCCTGGCGTTGGTGCGTGGATCATGGACGGGCCGGACTGGGCTGAGACTCGCACCCCTGGCTGGTGCGTGGAGCAGGAACGGGCCGACCGGGCTGACGACTCTCACCCCGGCTTGGTGCGTGGATCAGAAGGAAACAGGCCGGACCGGGCCTGACGATGCGGCACCCCTGGCTTGGTCGGTGTAGCAGAAACGGGCCGAACCGGGCGTGGCGACGCACACCGTAGGCTTGGTGCGAAGGGCATGGAACAATCCGGGCCGGGCTGGGCGACGCGCACCCCTGGCTTGGTGGCGAGGAGCAAGGAAACGGGGCCGGACCGGGGGCTGGCGACGCCACCGTAGGCTTGGTGGCGAAGGGCAGGAACAAGCCGGGCCGGGGCTGGCGACGTGCACCCCTGGCTTGGTGACGAGGAGCCAGGAACGGGCCGGGCCGGGCTGGTGACTGCACACCGTAGGCTTGGTGCGAAGGGGCAGGACAGGCCGGGCCGGGCTGGCGACGCACACCGTAGGCTTGGTGCGAGGAGCAGGAACAGGCCGGGCTGGCGACGCGCACCGTAGGCTTGGTGCGAGGAGCAGGAACAGGCCGGGCCGTTTTTTATTTTTGTCTCATCAGACCACATGACCTTCTCCCATTCCTCCTCTGGATCATCCAGATGGTCATTGGCAAACTTCAGATGGGCCTGGACATTCGCTGGCTTGAGCAGGGGGACCTTGCGTGCGCTGCAGGATTTTAATCCATGACGGCGTAGTGTGTTACTAATGGTTTTCTTTGAGACTGTGGTCCCAGCTCTCTTCAGGTCATTGACCAAGTCCTGCCGTGTAGTTCTGGGCTGATCCCTCACCTTCCTCATGATCATTGATGCCCCACGAGGTGAGATCTTGCATGGAGCCCCAGACCGAGGGTGATTGACCGTCATCTTGAACTTCTTCCATTTTCTAATAATTGCGCCAACAGTTGTTGCCTTCTCACCAAGCTGCTTGCCTATTGTCCTGTATCCCATCCCAGCCTTGTGCAGTCTACAATTTTATCCCTGATGTCCTTCCACAGCTCTCTGGTCTTGGCCATTGTGGAGAGGTTGGAGTCTGTTTGATTGAGTGTGTGGACAGGTGTCTTTTATACAGGTAACGAGTTCAAACAGGTGCAGTTAATACAGGTAATGAGTGGAGAACAGGAGGGCTTCTTAAAGAAAAACTAACAGGTCTGTGAGAGCCGGAATTCTTACTGGTTGGTTGGTGATCAAATACTTATGTCATGCAATAAAATGAAAATTAATTACTTAAAAATCATACAATGTGATTTTCTGGATTTTTGTTTTAGATTCCGTCTCTCACAGTTGAAGTGTACCTATGATAAAAATGACAGACCTCTATATGCATTGTAAGTAGGAAAACCTGCAAAATCGGCATTGTATCAAATACTTGTTCTCCCCACTGTATCTTACCTCTGGTCACAGTCATTGCATGCAGTCAACCTATTCTCTGGTTATAGAAATACGGTGGACAAAACCATGCAATGACCTTCACATCCTCTTGGTAAGTCACATTGCCTTGTCCAAGCTACCGGTCCATCTCTGCATTGTATTATCTCCGTCCACTGTTCCTGGGGAACAGAGCTATCCTGCTCAGGGCTAAATGGTTTCTGCTGGGTTTTGTGTGGCTATTCAACCTCTAGTGAAAAGCCTACTGCTAGCATGCCGAGGGACAATCGCGTAAGAATGTGACATATCCAAATCCCAGTGGTTTGAGTGGCAGGCTTCCATTCAGACTGGAAACTATTCATGATGCTTTCAACTACAGGATATTGGTTTGATCTGACAATGAATTGGTGACGCATTCCTGCATAGATAGAGTATACCAAGGGTCTTCTTATGCAACACAAATATGTGATGAAAAGAAAGAATTGGTCAACTATAAAACGCTAATTATATGTCATTCCTTTCATTTAACGTCTATACTTCTATTACCTGTGTTATAACATTGGCAACAATATTCACGTTTCAATGGCTTTTTCTGGTGTGGTTGTCACTCAAGGCTCCCACCGGTGCTGGTACCGAAACTGAATCACAAACAGCAACATCACATCAAGATCCGGGAAGAGGCAGCCATGTAGGACAATGCCTGGCATAAGAATACAGGTAGAATACTTCTGCAGGAAGACAGCCAAAGCACCAAGCTGAACACAAGACACAAGGAGAAAGAGGAACAGAAGGGGCCTCTTCAGTCTCCATTCAGCCTCTCCTCTCTGACATATTCTATGGCCTTGAAGTCTCTATTGAGCATGTCTTGTGCTCTTCTGCTCTCCTGTTTATGGATCACGGGTTGTTTACTATAAAGCCCTCAGCGCATCTCCCTCAGTGCAGCCCCTTACCAAGCAGACAGCCAGCCAGCAGCCCCTCTGAAGAGATGTGGGCCCAAGATGTTTTATCTCTTGTCAGAGCCCGCTTCAATTAAATTAATGGAATCTATTCAGGCTCTCACTCTCATTCCTCACTCCCTCCTTTCAGACCGACCGCAGAGCGCAGAGACAGAGAATATATTAAAAAGATCTGGAGATGGTACATCAAGGTGACCAGTCATTTTCTCTGGTTTTCATTTTACTTTGATCCTTTTTCTGTCTTCTTTACTCAATCAAATAATTAACGAGATCTCCACCTCAATCATCATCAATATTTGATTGCTTTTATATGCAACGTCGTAGAAAGAATGTGCTTTTTGCTCTATCTCCCCCCTTTCTCTCTCTCTCTCTCTCTCTCTCTCTCTCTCTCTCCTCTCTCTCTCTCTCTCTCTCTCTCTCTCTCTCTCTCTCTCTCTTTCTGTCTCTCTCTCTCTCTTTCTCTCTCTCTCTCTCTCTTCTCTCTCTCTCTCTCTTTCTGTCTTCTCTCTCTCTCTCTCTCTCTCTCTCTCTCTCTCTTCTCTCTCTCTCTCTCTCTCTCTCTGTCTCTCATTCTCTCCCTGTCTCTTCCCTCTTGCTGTTTCTCTCCTGGAGGACTTGGCTGTTTCCACAATCCATTAATGAAATTACAACTAATTAATTTAATGTAGACCAATTAATACTGGACTGTGTCACAATCCAACAGACTATTGGAAACCTACAACCTGTTAATTACTTTTATATTGTTACAAACGTTCTCTTTCTTTTCAATCTAGTTTCATTCTGAATCTAGAACAGACACCATTTCTTAGATATCTGAGTAAACAGCATATTTTCTAAGAGCAAATATCCTTATTCGAGCACTCACTATCACAAATCGTATGGACTGATTGTCATGAATGTAATCGTGATGAAACAGCAACGTTACAAAGAGGTCATTTGACGTTGTTTTGTGACATCAGCAATCATGTCCAAATCCGGCAATCATGTCCAAATAATATAAATCGAATTATGATTATGATCGTACAGGTAAACAACACCAGCGTACAGGGAAAACAGTCCTTGAAACATATTCTTAGAAAGGAAAACAACCTGTTGACATTCTACAACATCGGTTGATCATTAATTTATGTTAACACATCTTCTAGTATCCAGTTATTTCCTGCATGTTTACTTTTGTAGATGATGCATATAATGAGGAAATACAACAAGCAAAACTATAGTTCTTAACACACAGTTACATTACAGTTTACAGCTACTTTACAGTATACTGCTACTTTACAGTTTACAGCTACTTTACAGTTTACAGCTACTTTACAGTTTACAGCTAATTTATAGTTTACAGCTACATTACAGTATGCAGCTACTTTACAGTTTAAAGCTACATTGCAGTTTACAGCTACTTTACAGTTTACAGCTACTTTACAGTATACAGCTACATTACAGTTTAAAGCTACATTGCAGTTTACAGCTACTTTACAGTTTAAAGCTACATTACAGTTTACAGCTACTTTACAGTTTAAAGCTACATTACAGTATACAGCTACATTACAGTTTAAAGCTACATTGCAGTTTACAGCTACATTAGAGCACACAGCTACAGTTGAAGTTGGAAGTTTACATACACTTAAGTAGGAGTCATTAAAACTTATTTTTCAACCACTCCACAAATGTCTTGTTAACAAACTATAATTTTGGCAAGTCGGTTAGGACATCTACTTTGTGCATGACACAAGTAATTTTTCCAACAATTGTTTACAGACAGATTATTACACTTATAATTCACTGTATCACAATTCCAGTGGGTCATAAGTTTAAATACACTAAGTTGACTGTGCTTTTATACAGCTTGGAAAATTCCAGAAAATGATGTCATGGCTTCTGATATGCTAATTGACAAAATTTGAGTCAATTGGAGGTGTACCTGTGGATGTATTTCAAAGCCTACCTTCAAACTCAATGCCTCTTTGCTTGACATCATGGGAAAATCTAAAGAAATCAGCCAAGACGCCAGAAAATAAATCTTAGACCTCCACAAGTCTGGTTCATCCTTGGGAGCAATTTACAAATGCCTGTAGGTACCACGTTCAACTGTACAAACAATAGTACGCAAGTATAAACACCATGGGACCACGCAGCCGTCATACCGCTCAGGAAGGAGACGAGTTCTGTCTCCTAGAGATGAACGTACTTTGGTGCGAAAAGTGCAAATCAATCCCAGAGTCAAGGTATTGGAGTGGCCATCACAAAGCCCTGACCTCAATCCTATAGAATATTTGTGGGCAGAACTGAAAAAGCGTGTGCGAGCAAGGAGGCCTACAAACCTGACTCAGTTACACCAGCTCTGTCAGGAGGAATGGGCCATAATTCACCCAACTTATTAAGGGAAGCTTGTGGAAGGCTACCTGAAACATTTGACCCAAGTTAAACAATTTAAAGGCAATGCTACCAAATACTAATTGAGCGTATGTAAACTTCTGACCCACTGGAAATGTGATGAAAGAAATAAAAGCTTAAATAAATCATTCTCTCTACTATTATCCTGACGTTTCACATTCTTAAAATGAAGTGGTGATCCTAAGTGACCTAAAACAGGGAATTTTTACTAGGATTAAATGTCAGGAATTGTGAAAAACTGAGTTTAAATGTATTTGGCTAAGGTGTATGTAAACTTCCGACTTCAACTGTACATTACAGTTTACAGCTACTTTACAGTATGTGTGCTGTCTAAGTTCAGTAACGTTCTCAACTGAAATTTTTTATGAAATTAGGAAGTTTATAGCAAAGCACTATATCCTAAGAGTTCATCAAACCATTGTCTATCAGACTATAGCAAACCATTGGCTCTAAGACTACAACAAACCATTGGCTATAAGACTATAGCAAACCATTGGCTCTAAGACTACAACAAACCATTGGCTATAAGACTATAGCAAACCATTGGCTCTAAGACTACAACAAACCATTGTCCATAAGACTATAGCAACCAATTGTCTATCAGAATATAGCAAACCATTGTCTATCAGACTACAAAAAAGATGTTGCTATACGACTACAACAAACCATTGGCTACAGGACTACAACAAACCATTGGCTACAGGACTACAACAAACCATTGGCTACAGGACTACAAAAACCATTGGCTAACAGGACTACAACAAACCATTGGCTACAGGACTACAACAAACCATTGGCTACAGGACTACAACAAACCATTGGCTACAGGACTACAACAAACCATTGGCTACAGGACTACAACAAACCATTGGCTACAGGACTACAACAAACCATTGGCTAAAAGACGCAGTCACAGATTGTCCTCAAAGCAACAGAGTATTGAAATTAGGGGGTCAAGTATGCTAAAAGCAACACATATTGAAGATGTAGAGGTGTTGTTTTTCTGTCAAAATCTTACAACATAAATACTTTGATCGTTTTGACTGGGTCCGCATTCTGACGTGGGACGTATTTAGCCGTCTGATGTGCCTGCCAGCAAACGTGTAATTTCTCTGTCAATTATCAGTGTACTTCGTTCCATAATTCAAACAGCAGATCAAACCGTCGTTCCACAGGTTTGTAGTGTTACTGATAAACACTAAACAGGTTTAAAGAGTTACTGATAAACACTAAACAGGTTTGTAGTGTTACTGATAAACACTAAACAGGTTTGTAGTGTTACTGATGAACACTAAACAGGTTTAAAGAGTTACTGATAAACACTAAACAGGTTTAAAGTGTTACTGATAAACACTAAAACAGGTTTAAAAGATTACTGATAACACTAAACAGGTTTAAAGAGTCACTGATAAACACTAAACATTTGTAGTGTTACTGATCAAACACTAAACAGGTTTTGTAGTGTTTACTGATAAACACTAACAGTTTAAAGAGTTACTGATAAACACTAAACAGGTTTGTAGAGTTACTGATGAACACTAAACAGGTTTAAAGAGTTACTGATAAACACTAAACAGGTTTAAAGAGTTACTGATAAACACTAAACAGGTTTGTAGTGTTACTGATAAACACTAAACAGGTTTAAAGAGTTACTGATAAACACTAAACAGGTTTAAAGAGTTACAGATCAACACTAAACAGGTTTAAAGAGTTACTGATAAACACTAAACAGGTTTGTAGTGTTACTGATAAACACTAAACAGGTTTGTAGTGTTACTGATAAACACTAAACAGGTTTAAAGAGTTACTGATGAACGCTAAACAGGTTTAAAGAGTCACTGATAAACACTAAACAGGTTTAAAGAGTTACTGATAAACACTAAACAGTTTTAAAGTAGTTACAGATAACACAAAGGTTTAAGATTATGAT
>LR778268.1:3492306-3630366 GCA_902810595.1 Coregonus sp. 'balchen' | reverse complement strand
GCCGACTGCTCCCTACGAAGCGTCTCAGACTCTGCTCCTACCAAACGTCTCGACTCATGTTGCCAACAGAAGCTCTCTTCAACTCTCTGTCTCCTACCTAGAGCATGTCGTCCAGACTGTCTGTCTCCTACCTAGAAGCTGTCTCAGACTCTGTCTCCTACCTAGAAGCTGTCTCAGACTCTGTCTGTCTCCTACCTAGAAGCTGTCTCAGACTGTGTCTGTCTCCTACCTAGAAGCTGTCTCAGACTATGTCTGTCTCCTACCTAGAAGCTGTCTCAGACTCTGTCTCCTACCTAGAAGCTGTCTCAGACTCTGTCTGTCTCCTACCTAGAAGCTGTCTTAGACTGTCTGTCTCCTACCTAGAAGCTGTCTGAGACTCTGCCTTCTCCTACCTGGAAACTGGGACGTTGATCCAGGTATCCTTGAGCGTAAGGTGTCTGGAGAGGGGGGTGTGGTGGGGGTTGATGGGTTGCTGACGGGGCACACACACAGATCTCCGGCATCCAGGCTTGTCAGACAGACAGAGAGACGGCAGGATCTGAGTTTCAGCACTTTTTTTCTCTCACTAAAAGCAGTTTTGGTTCGTATCGACATGTTTTTCTGAGGGTGAAACGGTAGATCTCTGAGCAAAGACAGGTGATCAATGGGTAATATGTCAAATGTGGCATACTTTTCTTTTTCACAATTCCCATCTGAGTGGCGCAGTGGTCTAAGGCACTGCATCGCAGTGCTAGCTGTGCCACTAGAGATCCTGGTTTGAATCCAGGCTCTGTCGTAGCCGGCCGCGACTGGGAGACCCATGGGGCGGCGCGCAATTCGTCCAGGGTAGGGGAGGGAATGGCCGGCAGCGATGTAGCTCAATTGGTAGAGCATGGCGTTTGCAATGCCAGGGTTGTGGGTTTGCTTCCCACGGGGGGCCAGTATGAAAAAATAAATAATGTATACACTCACTAACTGTAAGTCGCTCTGGATAAGAGCATCTGCTAAATGACTAAAAATGTCTCTCCATGGATGGACTCTTATCTGTACTCCACTATGTATATATTTGGACAGTGAAGCTAGAATGTTGGAGTTGGTAGACCATGGCGCTTGCAATGCCAGGGTTGTGGGTTCGGGAGACCAGTATGAAAAAATGCGTCTGCCTTTTTTTTTCTTTTTCTTTATTTAACTAGGCAAGTCAGTTAAGAACAAATTCTTATTTACAATGACGGCCTACACCGGCCAAACCCGGACGACGCTGGGCCAATTCTGCACCGCCCTATGGGACTCCCAATCACGGCCGGTTGTAATACAGCCTGGAATTGAACCAGGAGGTCTGTAGTGACGCCTCAAGCACTGAGATGCAGTGCCTCAGACCGCTGCGCCACTTTAGCTCATTTGCATCTGCTAAATGAATACAATGTAAATGTAAAATGTAAACACCCTAGCCGTCAAATTTAACCTTTCAGGGGCCAAACCCACAGATCCCATATCTGCGGTCGTGGGGGCACATACTCTTCTGTGAGCCTGGGACAATAGAACCCGACGACACAGAACCCACAGACCCGCGGGTCCAACAGGCAGATGATCTCCGGGAACCAGGGGTTGTCTGGGCCAACGGGGAGCCACCAGAACCAACAACAGACCCTACTGATGGACCCTGTCCGTGGTGGCCTGAATCAGGTCCACTGGAGGAAACGCATGGAACAGGGTCCGAGGCCACTGATACGCCAAAGCATCCATTACCAAACGGAGCGCCCCATATCCCTCATTGAGAAGAACAGACAACAATGAGCGTTCCCAGATATGGGAACCACCGAGACGTGCAACAAGACCAGGGTACTTGCCTAGGGAGCAGCAAGAACTTAACTTAACATCAGGCTCTGCTCAAACCCTACACCCCAACCTGAGTAGTCCGTTCTGCCACCGCTGTCTCCTGGCCTTCCTATCCCTACGGGAGGGGAGCTCCCACTCAGCCCAGTCCAAGGTCTTCTCTGTCCTGGCACCCCAATGGGAGGGAAGCTCCCGCTCAGCCCAGTCCAAGCTCTTCTCTGTCCTGGCAACCCCAATGGTGGAACCAGCTTCCCCCTGAAGCTAGGACAGCAGAGTCCCTGCCCATCTTCCGAAAACATCTGAAACCTCTTCAAAGAGTATTTTAAATAATCCCTTAGCCCCCCCCCCCCCTTGCAGCCTCTCTTCACCCTCACAAAAAAATTGCCTTTCGTGAACTAACACTCGCACTTGACTCTTTTCCTTCTTACTAGCTCTGACTTTGCTAATAGCTACTTTATTGAGAAAATATTTACTTACTGTTACTAGTTGTCCCACCTAGCTATCTTAAGATGAATGCACTAACTGTTAGTCGCTCTGGATAAGAGTGTCTGCTAAATGACTAAAATGCAAATGTGCAGTCTCCACTCCGTAACGATAGGAATCCCTCCAAGGAGTCAACACCCGTAGGCACGACGTGGAAAATGTGTCCAGACACGTAGGAAACCCCCAGCGCTGAAAGAGTGTGCAAAGCTGTCATCAAGGGCAAAGGGTGGCTACAATGTAGAAAATAGTAAAAATATAGAAACATCTTTGAATGAGTAGGTGTGTCCAAACTTTTGACTGATACTGTATAGAGAGGACTACTTTTGACCAGGGCCCTATGGTCGCTAGGTAGTATACTATATAGGGAATAGGCTGCCAATTGGGATGCTGCTGGCTGGTTGCTAGGGGCAGAAAGCAGCTGGCGCATTAAGGAACTGATATAGCTAGTGTTATTGCCTCCAGCCATCATGGATGACAAAACGTTAATTGGATATTAAACGGATATAGCTAGTGTTGTTGCCTTCAGCCATCATGGACGACGAAACAGTAATTAGATATTAAACGGATATAGTTAGTGTTGTTGCCTCCAGCCATCATTTACGACGAAACAGTAATTAGATATTAAACTGATATAGCTAGTGTTGTTGCCTCCAGCCATCATGGACAACAAAACAGTAATTACATATTAAACGGATATAGCTAGTGTTGTTGCCTCCAGCCATCATGGACAACAAAACAGTTATTAGATATTAAATGGATATAGCTAGTGTTGTTGCCTCCAGCCATCATGGACAACGAATTGTTAATTGGATATTAAACGGATATAGCTAGTGATGTTGCCTCCAGCCATCATTTACGACAAAACAGTAATTAGATATTAAACTGATATAGCTAGTGTTGTTGCCTCCAGCCATCATGGACGACGAAACGTTAATTGGATATTAAACGGATATAGTTAGTGTTGTTGCCTCCAGCCATCATTTACGACAAAACAGTAATTAGATATTGAACGGACATAGCTAGTGTTGTTGCCTCCAGCCATCATTTACAACAAAACAGTAATTAGATATTAAACTAATATAGCTAGTGTTGTTGCCTCCAGCCATCATGGATGACAAAACAGTAATTAGATATTAAACTGATATAGCTAGTGTTATTGCCTCCAGCCATCATTAACGACAAAACAGTAATTAGATATTAAACTAATATAGCTAGTGTTGTTGCCTCCAGCCATCATGGACGACAAAACAGTAATTAGATATTAAACTGATATAGCTAGTGTTGTTGCCTCCAGCCATCATGGAAGACGAAACGTTAATTAGATATTAAACTGATATAGCTAGTGTTATTGCCTCCAGCCATCATGGACGACGAAACAGTAATTAGATATTAAACTGATATAGCTAGTGTTGTTGCCTCCAGCCATCATGGACGACGAAACGTTAATTGGATATTAAACGGATATAGTTAGTGTTGTTGCCTCCAGCCATCATTTACAACAAAACAGTAATTAGATATTGAACGGACATAGCTAGTGTTGTTGCCTCCAGCCATCATTTACAACAAAACAGTAATTAGATATTAAACTAATATAGCTAGTGTTGTTGCCTCCAGCCATCATGGATGACAAAACAGTAATTAGATATTAAACTGATATAGCTAGTGTTATTGCCTCCAGCCATCATTAACGACAAAACAGTAATTAGATATTAAACTAATATAGCTAGTGTTGTTGCCTCCAGCCATCATGGACGACAAAACAGTAATTAGATATTAAACTGATATAGCTAGTGTTGTTGCCTCCAGCCATCATGGAAGACGAAACGTTAATTAGATATTAAACTGATATAGCTAGTGTTGTTGCCTCCAGCCATCATGGACGACGAAACGTTAATTAGATATTAAACTGATATAGCTAGTGTTGTTGCCTCCAGCCATCATGGACGACGAAATGTTAATTAGATATTAAACTGATATAGCTAGTGTTGTTGCCTCCAGCCATCATTTACGACAAAACAGTAATTAGATATTAAACTGATATAGCTAGTGTTGTTGCCTCCAGCCATCATGGACGACGAAAGAGTAATTAGATATTAAACTGATATAGCTAGTGTTGTTGCCTCCAGCCATCATGGACAACAAAACAGTAATTACATATTAAACGGATATAGCTAGTGTTGTTGCCTCCAGCCATCATTTACGACAAAACAGTAATTAGATATTAAACGGATATAGCTAGTGTTGTTGCCTCCAGCCATCATGGACAACGAATTGTTAATTGGATATTAAACGGATATAGCTAGTGATGTTGCCTCCAGCCATCATTTACGAAAAAACAGTAATTAGATATTAAACTGATATAGCTAGTGTTGTTGCCTCCAACCTTCATGGATGACGAAACGTTAATTGGATATTAAACGGATATAGCTAGTGTTGTTGCCTCCAGCCATCATTTACGACAAAACAGTAATTAGATATTAAACTGATATAGCTAGTGTTGTTGCCTCCAGCCATCATGGACGACGAAACGATAATTGGATATTAAACGGATATAGCTAGTGTTGTTGCCTCCAGCCATCATTTACGAAAAAACAGTCATTAGATATTAAACTGATATAGCTAGTGTTGTTGCCTCCAGCCATCATGGACGACGAAACGTTAATTGGATATTGAAACGGATATAGCTAGTGTTGTTGCCTCCAGCCATCATTTACGACAAAACAGTAATTAGATATTAAACGGACATAGCTAGTGTTGTTGCCTCCAGCCATCATTTACAACAAAACAGTAATTAGATATTAAACTAATATAGCTAGTGTTGTTGCCTCCAGCCATCATGGATGACAAAACAGTAATTAGATATTAAACTGATATAGCTAGTGTTATTGCCTCCAGCCATCATTTACGACAAAACAGTATTTAGATATTAAACTAATATAGCTAGTGTTGTTGCCTCCAGCCATCATGGACGACAAAACAGTAATTAGATATTAAACTGATATAGCTAGTGTTGTTGCCTCCAGCCATCATGGACGACGAAACGTTAATTAGATATTAAACTGATATAGCTAGTGTTGTTGCCTCCAGCCATCATTTACGACAAAACAGTAATTAGATATTAAACTGATATAGCTAGTGTTGTTGCCACCAGCCATCATGGATGACAAAACAGTAATTAGATATTAAACTGATATAGCTAGTGTTGTTGCCTCCAGCCATCATGGACGACAAAACAGTAATTAGATATTAAACTGATATAGCTAGTGTTGTTGCCTCCAGCCATCATGGACGACGAAACAGTAATTAGATATTAAACTGATATAGCTAGTGTTGTTGCCTCCAGCCATCATGGACGACGAAACGTTAATTGGACATTAAACTGATATAGCTAGTGTTGTTGCCTCCAGCCATCATGGACGACGAAACAGTAATTAGATATTAAACTGATATAGCTAGTGTTGTTGCCTCCAGCCATCATGGACGACAAAACGTTAATTGGACATTAAACTGATATAGCTAGTGTTGTTGCATCCAGCCATCATGGACGACGAAACAGTAATTAGATATTAAACGGATATAGCTAGTGTTGTTGCCTCCAGCCATCATGGACGACAAAACGTTAATTGGACATTAAACTGATATAGCTATTGTTTGTGTGTGGAGGGGGGGGGGGGGGGGGGTCGCCGTGTGGGGGGGGGGGGGGTTATATGTGTGTATGGGGGGGTCTCGTTGTCGGGGGGTCTCGGTGTTGGGTGGGGGGGGGGGGTCTGTGTGAGGGGGATGTGTGTGTATTTGCGTGCCTGTGGATGTAACTCACTGCTACAAAAGCATTAAGAAACACATTCTATGAGTGTATTCTTCCATTCCAGAGTCGAATATCAAACCATATGTATTGTTGGTCATAATACAACTCTACAACTCCCATACCATTTACTAGCTCTTTCAAATTACATCAGGTAAATGAAACGCAACTCAAATCCCCCATCCCTCCAAAACATATCCTAGAATGAAACAACATTGCAGATATACTGTATATTGAACTGCGAACAAACACAGAGAGCGTAGCACCACATCAGGCCCAGAATAGGAGTACAAAACATTGTGCTCCAAGACAATGCTGTCTAATGCCTGGCTGTTCTTCTAATCAGTGTAGCTACAGTGGGGAGAACAAGTATTTGATACACTGCCGATTTTGCAGGTTTTCCTACTTACAAAGCATGTAGAGTTCTGTAATTTTTTATCATAGGTACACTTCAAATGTGAGAGACGGAATCTAAAACAAAAATCCAGAAATTCACATTGTATGATTTTTAAGTAATGAATTTGCATTTTAATGCATGACATAAGTATTTGATACATCAGAAAAGCAGAACTTAATATTTGGTACAGAAGTCTTTGTTTGCAATTACAGAGATCATACGTTTCCTGTAGGTCTTGACCAGGTTTGCAGACACTGCAGCAGGGATTTTGGCCCACTCCTCCATACAGACCTTCTCTAGATCCTTCAGGTTTCTGGGCTGTCGCTGGGCAATACGGACTTTCAGCTCCCTCCAAAGATTTTCTATTGGGTTCAGGTCTGGAGACTGGCTAGGCCACTCCAGGACCTTGAGATGCTTCTTACGGAGCCACTCCTTAGTTGCCCTGGCTGTGTGTTTCGGGTCGTTGTCATGCTGGAAGACCCAGCCACGACCCATCTTCAATGCTCTTACTGAGGGAAGGAGGTTGTTGGCCAAGATCTTGCGATACATGGCCCCATCCATCCTCCCCTCAATACGGTGCAGTTGTCCTGTCCCCTTTGCAAAAAGCATCCCCAAAGAATTATGTTTCCACCTCCATTCTTCACGGTTGGGATGGTGTTCTTGGGGTTGTACTCATCCTTCTTCTTCCTCCAAACACGACGAGTGGTGTTTAGACCAAAAAGCTCTATTTTTGTCTCATCAGACCACATGACCTTCTCCCATTCCTCCTCTGGATCATCCAGATGGTCATTGGCAAACTTCAGATGGGCCTGGACATGCGCTGGCTTGAGCAGGGGGACCTTGCGTGCGCTGCAGGATTGTAATCCATGACGGCGTAGTGTGTTACTAATGGTTTTCTTTGAGACTGTGGTCCCAGCTCTCTTCAGGTCATTGACCATGTCCTGCCATGTAGTTCTGGGCTGATCCCTCACCTTCCTCATGATCATTGATGCCCCACGAGGTGAGATCTTGCATGGAGCCCCAGACCGAGGGTGATTGACCGTCATCTTGAACTTCTTCCATTTTCTAATAATTGCGCCAACAGTTGTTGCCTTCTCACCAAGCTGCTTGCCGATTGTCCTGTAGCCCATCCCAGCCTTGTGCAGGTCTACAATTTTATCCCTGATGTCCTTACACAGCTCTCTGGTCTTGGCCATTGTGGAGAGGTTGGAGTCTGTTTGATTGAGTGTGTGGACATGTCACACCCTGGCTCTGGGGACTCTAATATATTGAGCCAGGGTGTGTAAAGTCTATGTGTTTTGTTCTATGTTCACAGTCTAGTTCTTGTATTTCTATGTTGGCCAGAGTGGTTCCGGTTGTCTCTGATTGGGAACCATATTTAAACAGTCTGTTTTCCCATAGTGTTGTGGGATCTTGTTCCGTTTGGTTTGTTCCGTGTTCGTTGTATTTTGTAGCCAAGGACTTCACGTGTCGTTATCGTTTGTTGTTTTGTTCTTGTTATCACTATTGATAATAAAATATGTTCGCTCATCACGCTGCGCCTTGGTCCACTCCGTTCAACGATCGTGACAGAAGATCCCACCACACCAGGACAAAGCAGCGTGTCCAGGAACACACGCAGGAGGTAACTCTAGTGGATGTCCTCCTCGGTTAGGGGCAGATTACGGAGGAGGAGGCCGTCCGGTACCGGAAGGCTATGAAGGGGGAGACCCAGGCAGGAGAGGAGAAGCGGCGTCAACCGGGCCGTGGTCGGACAGGCGAGAGGCACCCCCAATAATTTTTTAGGGGGGGGCACACGGCATGGGCGACGGGGCAGCAGGAGGCTGCCACAGGTTGTATTGGGAGATTAGGAGAGGAGGCCACCGGGTTTGGGGGGCCAGAAGGCAGGTTGGCGGAGCCTGGATGGAGAGCAGAGCCAACTCCCCGTACTCAGGCATGGCTGCATGAGACTGGGCAGGTTCCGGGGTATGCGGAGCTGCGTACTGTGCCACGAGTGGTCCGGCATAGTCCGGTATGTCCTGTGCGAGCACCCCGCACGTGTCGTGCGAAGGTGGGCATGCAGCCAGGACGGAGTGTGCCGGCTCAGCGCTCGTGGCCTCCAGTGCCTCTCCTCGGTCCCGGATATCCTGCGCCAGTGTCACGTGCTGTTATGCCAGTACGGGTACACAGCCCTGCACGTCCTGTGCTGATGCCTCACACAGAGTGTGTGAAGGTAGGCATTCAGCCAGGACGGGTTGTGGCAGCTCTTCACTCCAGGTCTCCTATCCGTCTCCACAGCCCGGCCCGGCCTGTTCCTGCTCCTCGCACCAAGCCTACGGTGCGCGTCGCCAGCCCGGCCCGGCCTGTTCCTGCCCCTCGCACCACGCCTACGGTGCGCGTCGCCAGCCCGGCCCGGCCTGTTCCTGCCCTTCGCACCAAGCCTACGGTGCGCGTCGCCAGCCCGGCCCGGCCTGTGCCTGCTCCTCGCACCAAGCCTACGGTGTGCGTCGCCAGCCCGGCCCGGCCTGTTCCTGCCCCTCGCACCAAGCCAATGGTGCGCGTCGCCAGCCCGGCCCGGCCTGTTCCTGCTCCACGCACCAAGCCAGGGGTGCGCATCGTCAGCCCGGTCCGGCCCGTTGCTGCTCCACGCACCAAGCCAGGGGTGCGCATCGTCAGCCCGGTCCGGCCCGTTCCTGCTCCACGCACCAAGCCAGGGGTGCGCGTCGTCAGTCCGGCACAACCCGTGCCTGGGTCACCGGTGCCTGGTCAGGTACCGGTCAGCTGCTCCACACCGGAGCCTAAGCAATCCGCTCCTACGATGTCCAGTCCAGCTCCAGCCAGCGGGCCAGACCGGACCAGGGGCGCTACGGGGGGATGGTTGAAGGGTGGTGGTCAAGCCCGGAGCCGGAACCGCCTCCGAGGAGGAATGCCCACCCAGCCCTCCCCTGTTTGGTTTATGTTGAGGCGCGGTCGCAGTCCGCGCCTTCGGGGGGGGGGGTACTGTCACACCCTGGCTCTGGGGACTCTAATATGTTGAGCCAGGGTGTGTAAAGTCTATGTGTTTTGTTCTATGTTCACAGTCTAGTTCTTGTATTTCTATGTTGGCCAGAGTGGTTCCCAATCAGAGGCAACGAGTGTCAGCTGTTGCTGGTTGTCTCTGATTGGGAACCATATTTAAACAGTCTGTTTTCCCATAGTGTTGTGGGATCTTGTTCCGTTTGGTTTGATCCGTGTTGGTTGTATTTTGTAGCCAAGGACTTCACGTGTCGTTATCGTTTGTTGTTTTGTTCTTGTTATCACTATTGATAATAAAATATGTTCGCTCATCACGCTGCGCCTTGGTCCACTCCGTTCAACGATCGTGACAGGACAGGTGTCTTTTATACAGGTAACGAGTTCAAACAGGTGCAGTTAATACAGGTAATGTGTGGAGAACAGGAGGGCTTCTTAAAGAAAAACTAACAGGTCTGTGAGAGACGAAATTCATACTGGTTGGTAGGTGATCAAATACTTATGTCATGCAATAAAATGCCAATTAATTACTTAAAAATCATACAATGTGATTTTCTGGATTTTTGTCTCTCACAGTTCAAGTGTACCTATGATATAAATTACAGACCTCTACATGCGTTGTAAGTAGGAAAACCTGCAAAATCGGCAGTGTATCAAATACTTGTTCTCCCCACTGTATATGAAAGGCTAGCAGAGCAGAGTAGAGGAGGGTAGAGGAGGGTAGAGGAGAGGAGAGGAAGGGTAGAGGAGGGTAGAGGAGAGGAGAGGAGGGTAGAGGAGGGTAGAGGAGGGTAGAGGAAGGTAGAGGAGGGGGTAGAGGAGAGGAGAAGTTAGAGGGGTAGAGGAAGGTAGAGGAGGGAGGAAGGTAGAGGAGGGTGAGAGGAGGGAGGAGGTAGAGGAAGGTAGGGTATAGAGGAAGAGGAGGGTAGAGGGGGAGGGAGGGAGAGGAGGGTAGAGGGGGTAGGAGAGAGAGGGTAGAGGAGGGTAGAGGAAGGTAGAGAGGTTAGAGGAGGTAGGGTAGAGGAGGTAGAGGAGGGTAGAGGAGGTGTTAGAGAGGGAGGGTAGAGGAGGGTGAGGAGGTAGAGGAGGGTATAGAGGAGGGTTAGAGGAGGTTAGAGGAGGGTAGAGGAGGTGAGAGGAGAGGAGGGTAGAGGAGGTGAGGAGGTAGAGGAGGGTAGAGGAGGGTAGAGGAAGGTAGAGGAAGGTAGAGGAGGGTTAGAGGAGGGTAGAGGGGGAGAGGATGAGGAAGGAGAGGAGAGGGAGAGGAGGGTAGAGGAGGGTAGAGGAGGGTAGAGGAAGTAGAGGAGGTTAGGAGGGTAGAGGAGGAGAGGAGGGTAGAGGAAGGTAGAGGAAGGAGAGGAGAGGAGAGGGTAGAGGAGGGTAGGAGGAGGGAGATAGAGGGAGAGGAGGGTAGAGGAGGTAGAGGAGAGGTAGAGGAGGTAGAGGAGGGTAGAGGAGGGTTGTAGAGGAGGGTTAGAGGAGGGTAGAGGAGGAGGTAGAGGAGAGGAGAGGAGGAGAGGAGAGGTAGGTTAGAGGAGGGTAGAGGAGGGTAGTAGGAGGGTATTAGAGGAGGGTAGAGGAGGGAGAGGAGGTAGGAGGGTTAGAGGAGGAGGGTAGAGGAGAGGAGAGGAGGTGAGAGGAGGGTAGAGGAGGGTTAGGAGGGAGGGTAGAGGAAGGTAGAGGAAGGAGAGGAGGGTAGAGGAGGGTAGAGGAGGGTAGAGGAGAGGTAGAGGAGGGAGGGGAGGAGGAGGAGAGGAGAGGAGGGAGAGGGAGGGAGGAGAGGAGAGGGGGAGGGAGGGGAGAGGAGGGTTAGAGGAGGGTAGAGGAGGAGAGGAGGGTAGAGGAGAAGAGGAAGGTAGAGGAGGAGAGGAAGGTAGAGGAAGGTTTAGAGGAGGGTAGAGGAGGGAGGAGGTGTTAGAGGAGGGTAGAGGAGAGGAGAGGAGAGGAGAGGAGGGTAGAGGAGAGTAGAGGAGAGGGAGGAGGGTAGAGGAGGGTAGAGGAGGGTAGGGAGGTAGAGGAAGGTAGAGGAGGGTAGAGGAGGGTAGAGGAGGGAGAGGAGAGGAAGGAGGTTAGAGGAGGGTAGAGGAGGGGAGAGGTTGAGGGGGTAGAGGAGGAAGGAGAGGGTAGAGGAGGTTGAGGGAGGAGGTAGAGGAGGGTAGAGAGAGGAGAGGAGGGAGGAGAGAAGAGGAGAGGAGAGGAGGGTAGAGGAGGGGTAGAGGAGGGTGGTAGGGAGGTAGAGGGAGGAGAGGAGGGTTAGGAGGGGAGGGGAGAGGGAGGGTTTGAGGAAGGAGAGAGTAGAGGAAGGTAGAGGAGGGTAAGAGGAGAGGTTAGAGGAGGTTAGAGGGAGGTAGAGGAGGGTAGAGGAGGGTAGATAGAGGAAGGTTAGAGGAGGGTAGAGGAGGGTAGAGGAGGGTAGAGAAGGTAGAGGAGGGTAGAGGAGGGTAGAGGAAGGTAGAGGAGGGTAGAGGAGGGTAGAGGAGGTAGAGGAGGAGAGGAGGGTAGAGGAGGGTAGAGGAGGGTAGAGGAGGTAGAGGAGGGTAGAGGAAGGTAGAGAGGAGGGGAGGGAGGGTTAGAGGGGGTAGAGGGGGTAGAGGAGGGTAGAGGAGGGTAGAGGAGAAGGTAGAGGAGGGTTTAGAGGAGGGTAGAGGAGGGTTAGAGGAGGTAGAGGAGGGTAGTAGAGGAGGAGGGTAGAGGAGAGGAGGGGGTGAGGAGAGAGGGTGGGATAGGGGTTGGTAGAGGATGGGTAGAGGAGGGTTAGAGGAGGGTAGAGGAGTGGGAGGGTAGAGGAGGGTAGAGGAGGGTAGAGGAGGTAGGGGGATAGAGGAAGGTAGAGGAGGTTAGAGGAGGGTAGAGGAGGTTTAGGGGAAAGGGTAGAGGAAGGTAGAGGAGGAGAGGGGAGGGGGAGGGTAGGGGAAAGGGTAGGGGGAAGGAGGGAGAGGGGGTAGAGGAGGGTAGAGGAAGGTGTAGAGGAGGTAGAGGAGAGGTAGAGGAGGGTAGAGAGGGTAGAGGAGAGGAAGGTGAGGAGGGTAGAGGAAGGTGAGAAGGAGAGGAGGGTAGAGGAAGGTAGAGAGTAGAGGAGAGGAGGGTTAGAGGAGGGAGAGGGAGAGGAGAGGGTAGAGTAGAGGAGGGTTAGGGAGGGTATAGAGGAGGTAGAGGAGAAGAGGAAGGTAGAGGAGGTAGAGTAGAGGAGGGTAGAGGAGGGTAGAGGAGGGATGTAGAGGAGGGTAGAGAGGAGGGAGAGGAGAGGGAGGGTAGATAGAGGAGAGGTAGAGGAGGGTAGGAGGAGGGTAGAGGAGGGTAGTAGGGGAGAGGAGGGTAGTAGAGGAGAGGAGAGGAGGGTAGAGGAGGTAGAGAGGGTGAGAGGAGAGGAGGGAGGGTAGAGGAAGGTAAGGTAGAGGAGGTTTAGAGAGGAGGAGGTAGAGGAGGGTAGAGGAGGGTAGAGGAGGGTAGAGGAGAGGAGAGGAGGGTAGAGGAAGGTAGAGGAGGGTAGAGGAAGGTAGAGGAGGGTAGAGGAGGGTAGAGGGCAGCGCAGCTAGGTCTGCTCTCTGTTCAGTTCCCCTGCCCTTACATTCACATTTGAGTCATTTAGCAGAAGCACTTATCCAGAGCAATTTACAGCAGTGAGTGTCCATATATATATTTTCATACTTTTTCCCTCTCTTCCTCCTCTTCCATAATGACCATCATCGTACAGTAAAGGACATGACTTGGACTGCAACATATTCCAACATATCCTCCAATTTATTTCCATCCAAGTGCTGAATAATCACAGAAAAATACCAGAGGTTTGAATTGTGCTGATTTCTGGGCTGTATCCCAAATGACACATTTTGTCTATGGAGTGAAAAGATAGTGATCAGGGACCACAGGGCTGTGTAAAAGATAGTGCACTATGTATGGAATGGGGTTCTCATTTGGAACATAGATCAGGTCTCAAGACCTATGGCAGGGAAATGACTGTATTGTGTTGAAAATTGCATTTTGTTGCATACCACCCCTTTTCAATCCAATGGTATCTTGACTCCCTTTGAAGGCGCCGGGGCTGGGGGTTTGCGGCTACAGGAAAATCAGAAAATTGCGGTACTTATCCGTCATTTTCAGCCGAGCTATTTTGATTAAAATTAGATAAAGAGTGTTGTTGCATGTGTCTTGTGTGACTGGGCTGAGTCGTATTTGGTTAGGTACAGTAAAGGTGGATCAGAGGATCAGTCGATATAATTACGCAGTTTGTTTTGTGTTTTTCCCTGTCATGTTGTCCATGTTATTCATCAGCTTATCAATGTTTCCAGTAATACACTCGCAAAATACTGAAGCAGCCACTCAAACAATACAAATGTATAAGCAGTAGCACACAGACTGCAATGCTTTGACATCGTTTTGATTGTTTTTTGGATGCACTAATACAGACCAAATACATACAGAATATAAAGATATACTATAGTCAGGTCCAAAATTATTGGATCCCTTGAAAAATACTCTAAAAGAAATAATACAAATACTGATCTATATTGTATTGTAAAAAAATAATAATTGACAATTCTATTTTATACTAATACAATTGCTCAAAGAATTAGATTTTATTTAATAGAGGTCAAAATGATTGGCACTCGTTTTCAACACCTTTCAATACCTCATCTGTGTGTGGCCAAAGAGCTCTATTTTCATGTCATCCAACAATTGTAAACGCCTGGGGCCTCATTTATCAATATTGCATAGAAAACTATTCTAAAATACTACTTACGAACGGAACTTACAATGTTGGTACGCATAGAAAAAGTGTGATTTGTCAAACAAATCCTACGAGCGTCATACGCACACCGGTAGGAGTTAACCATTGATGAATATCAATTGTTCTCAACCTCAGTGCTCGTGCACGAACTTGGCTATTTGCATTTAGAAACGCACCTAATTAACCATATAGGGTCAAAATCATCCCTTTAAAGCCAGCGGGGAATATACAACACCGTACCATGAAATACAACGTCGCTACCAAAAATACTAAAGCTAGAGTCAGAGGTTCAGTACAACCAAAAGGTTATATTTGTCTCGCTCAGTTGTGGCTTGACCAGTGAAAAGAAAACCATTTTTTTGTTTTAATAATGGCAAATATACTTCAAATGAGTAGGTTGACACACCAATAAGCTGTCCATCCTCAACAGCTCCCTCCTGTAGGGGGTATAGGCCAACATTGCTGTTCTGCAGAATGAAGGAGTTGTGCGTTCCACCTGGCCACCCCGTGCCACTGCCATATTCAGCAGTTTATTTTGCACATCACATAACCTATCACCTGCACATGAAGTGAGTGGAAGCCTTTTCTGTTCACGTAGTTGAACCACTATAGTTTTCGGATGGTGCTTCTATGGCGATGTGGGTGCCGTCTGCTGCTCCATTCATATTTGGGAACCCTGATGACCTCTATTGACCTCAACCTGTTGTGTGATGGTGTATAGAGTTCCCGCGGGTGATTTTATTTGGCACTAAAACATTTTTTTTTTTGATACTTTGGTAGTTGACAAACTACCACAAAAGTGTCTTTTGAAAACAGCAATCCAGAGACTCCTACGAGGTTTTAGTTTTTTTTCCCCCAGTGCCCAAAGACAAGGGACTGCCATGAGAAAGGAAACATTGGCCATGTCCGAATACCCACCTGTGTCCTAAATAGTAGGCCACTTGAGAATGCGAAAAAATTAAGTTTGATAGTATGCGACATTTTGAAAAATGTAGTATACTTAAAATGCCCAGATGACATACTCATTTTGGCTTTGACAACAGCTGATCAATTAGATATGGGGATGTGCTACTGAAATCAACGAATAGCTGGAAACTTTACTCATTTCAGCTTGTAGAATTCAATGCACACTTTCCCACAATGCATTGGAAGAGGTGGGGCTGCGAGTGGTAGGCCCTAGTTACATTTACATTATTTAGCAGACACTCTTATCCAGAGCGACTTACAGGAGCAATTAGGGTTAAGTGCCTTGCTCAAGGGCACATCGACAGATGTTTTCACCTAGTCGGCTCGGGGATTAGAACCAGCGACCTTTCGGTTACTGGCACGACGCTCTTAACCACTACGCTACCTGTTCTCTTCAAGTTCTCTTCAAATAGCCAAACAACGAAACTAGGCTACTTAATTGGGAAGACGCTGAATAGCGATGCTTCTGTGGTGGCGCTCAAATGTAGGGTAAGTATTTGTTCTCCTTAAAATGATCTACATCTTTGAAAGCCACGTTTTTTTTGTTTGTTTGTTTGTTTTTTACCCAAAGTTGATTTCTGTTTTCTCATTGAAAAGTGTTTTTTCGTTCTCTTGGTCTTTGTCAGAGCTTTTAAACTATTACTGAACAAAAATATGAACACAACATGCAACAATTTCAAAGATTTTACTGAGTTACAGTTCATATAAGGAAATCAGTCAATTGAAACAAATTCACTAGGTCCTAATCAATGAATTTGTCTATGAATTTATCTTGGCAAAGGAGAAATGCTCACTAACAGGGATGGAAATAAATAGTGCTCCAAATTTGAGAGAATAAGCTTTTTGTATATATGGAACATTTCTGGGATATTTTATTTCAGCTCATGAAACATGGGACCAACACTTTACATGCTGCGTTTATATATTTTTTCGGTGTATATTGTGAATCTTTCAATAACAAGGTGAAATAAGTTAGCAGGTCCTTGAACTGATAGGCAGGGAAGATGCCACATGGAACGTAGGTGAAGTGGTAAGGTGTGTTTGGGGTGAGACAGAGGGCAGACGTCCTCACCTGTGACAAACACACACACACACCACACACACAAATACACACATCTACCCCTTCTGCCACCCCCCATGCTACACACACACACACACACACACACACACACACACACACACACACACACACACACACACACACATACACACACAAACATGAATCATCCTCAGGCTCCCTCTGTCTATAAACATCATTAATCTCCAACCTCTCCTCAGGCTCCCTCTGTCTATAAACATCATTAATCTCCAACCTCTCCTCAGGCTCCCTCTGTCTATAAACATCATTAATCCCTTATCTCCAACCTCTCCTCAGGCTCCCTCTGTCTATAAACATCATTAATCCCTTATCTCCAACCTCTCCTCAGGCTCCCTCTGTCTATAAACATCATTAATCCCTTATCTCCAACCTCTCCTCAGGCTCCCTCTGTCTATAAACATCATTAATCCCTTATCTCCAACCTCTCCTCAGGCTCCCTCTGTCTATAAACATCATTAATCCCTTATCTCCAACCTCTCCTCAGGCTCCCTCTGTCTATAAACATCATCAATCCCTTATCTCCAACCTCTCCCCAGGCTCCTCTTACATGTTACGTTCATATTTTTGTTCAGTTTAAATAGTAAACGATATTTTCTGAATGTGTCGGTACCAGGCACCTGGGACTCAGTGTTTGGGTTTATTGATGTCATGTTAATCAGGCCTTTTGATTTTGAACATATGGATTTTGTTTTTTGCTAGGCTACCTATTTCATTTATGGATCAAACCTTAGCGGTCATTCTGATCTCGTTCCATATAATCAGTGCTTTAGTTTTTTTACGTTGCTGAATTTGTAATGCACCCGACTTGTTCACGTTTTTCTGTGCAAAAGCCTTTTCATTTGAACATTTGAAAAGTTTTGGCTATTTGATATAATTTGTTACAGCACTAGGTTGAACATGGAACCAAATGATCTGTATCTGTCTTCAGTCCTTTTTAAATAGAATAGAATGTCGGTCGGCCGTACCTCAGTAGTCGCAGGATTCTGGAGAGAGAGGGGAGAAAGAGGTCAAAGCGCAGGACTCTACAGGCTGAGTGAATGAGGAGCGGACGTCGTCAACCTTCTTTTCAAAGTGGTTAACAGTCGTCTACAAGGGGGAAAGGGGGTGGAGGATTAAGAAGGGACTTTCCTAGGGTTAGAGGCAGAAGCTTGAAATTAAGTGATATAAAGTGGCTTTAGCAGCGGATATAGAAGAGAAGGTAGAGAGGAGGGAGTGGAAGGATGATAGATCCTCTGGAAGTTTAGTTTTCCTCCATTTTCGCTTTAGCTGCCTGCAGCCTTGTTCTGCTCGCAAGAGTCATTCAGTCACAGAGCAGGAGGGGAGGGCCGAGCCGGCCAGGAGGAAAGGGCATAGGTGGTAGGCCACACAGTCAAACAGAACGGGACCGGCGAGTGCTGAAGCGCGTAGCGTGTAAAAAATGTCTGTCCTCGGTTGCAACATTCGTGCGGCTCCAGATAGCGACCGGCAGCAGGTGTTTGTATTTTTGTTACACATTCTGTAACTATATTGTTTGTAAAGTCCCAAGTGAGTCTGTTTTGTCCTGTTAGATGTGGCAAATGTCCTAGAAGTTTTTTATGAGATCATTCGTAAAATGGAGATACTTTTTTCACTCGTTTGGTGGATTATACTGAATCTCGCTATGGGCCTTCATGAACTCTGCCACACAGACAAACATAAAACAATACTGCTACAAAGGGATCCCTTAACAAGTCTGTGGACTCTCTTCTGAAACACATGGAAGTGTTGGCAACCGATGAATGGAGGAGGAGAGGTGGTGTTCGATTACGGATTAAGCATCAGCAGCAGGCTAACCACATCCCTTTCCCTTCTATAATCCTGGCGAACGTGCAATCCTTGAGGAATAAAACAGATGAGTTGCAGGTAAAAGTCAATCATCTTCACGAGCACGGAGACACCTGTTTTATGGTTTTTACTGACTGACTCAGACATGGACTCGTCTTCGAAAGATAAACTGATTTGGGGTGTCCGTTCCGACTGGACCAGGACAGCGGTTCGACTGGGAAATCACAGGGGGGCGGAGTCCGCTTGTACATCAATCACAGATGGTGCATTAATGTAACTGTCCGTGAGTGACTATGTCTACCTGATATTGAACTTCTGTCAGTGACGGTAAGACCTTTCTACCTCCCAAGAGAGTTTCCCCAAATATATTTTATCACGTCGTGAAGACTGCTGCTGATCTTATTTATACTGTGATATTATATATTATATAGTATATATGTATATTATATATATATGTATATATATTATATAAGTATATATGTATATTATCTGCGTCTCCCAATATTATGTTAGAAGATTTTAACCACTGTAACATGAAGAAAACTCAGAATAACATCTATCAATATGTCACCTGCCCAACACGCCTCAACAAGGCCCTGGACCTACAGTGCCTTGCGAAAGTATTCACCCCCCCTTGGCATTTTTCCTATTTTGTTGCCTTACAACCTGGAATTAAAATTGATTTTTTGGGGGGGGTTTGTATACTTTGATTTACACAACATGCCTACCACTTTGAAGATTAAAAAAATAATCTTTGTCAAACAAACAAGAAATAAGACAAAAAAACACAGGTGTATATATACTGAGATCATGTGACAGATCATGTGACACTTAGATTGCACACAGGTGGACTTTATTTAACTAATTTTGTGACTTCTGAAGGTAATTGGTTGCAACAGATCTTATTTAGGGGCTTCATTGCAAAGGGTGTGAATACATATGCACGCACCACTTTTCCGTTATTTATTCTTTAGAATTTTTGTAAACAAAGTTTTTTTTTTTCATTTCACTTCACCAATTTGGACTATTTTGTGTACGTCCATTACATGAAATCCAAATAAAAATCTATTTAAATTACAGGTTGTAATGCAAAAAAATAGGAAAAACGCCAAGGGGGATGAATACTTTAGCAAGGCACTATATGTTATGGCTCCATCAGAGGGGCCTACAAGTCTATAGCGAGAGCCCCGCTCAGCTCATCTGACCCACAACACAGTGCATCTTCTGCCTCTCTACAGGACTGTGCTGAAAGAAGGAGAAAGCGCAAAAGCGGGAAGTGAAGGTTTGGACCAATGATAGCAATCTGGCGTTGCAGGGCTGTTTTGACTGCACAGATTGGGCTGTGTTTCAAGACTCTAGCGACAATATAGATGAACTCACTGATGTGGTGTGCAGTTATACCTCATACAGTGATCCCTAGCAAAAATGTAACTATTTATCCCAACAACAAGCCTTGGGTTATAAAGTCATTGAAGGGCTTATTGTGTAAAAATAATACTGCTTTATGAGGGCAATGTGACTGCTAAAAGGAAATCTAGAATTGAAGTGAGATCTGAAATCAAGAAGGCCAAACTGAAATATAATGTCACGTTCGTTCATAGACGGGACGGACCAAGGCGCAGCGTGATATGCGTACATGTTTATTTTAACTTAATAAACAACACGACAAAACAACAAACTAAATGAAACGGGAAGTCCAAGGTAGAACACAAAACATACCTTACACGGAACAAGATCCCACAACCCACTAGTGCCAATAGGCTGCCTAAGTATGGTCCCCAATCAGAGACAACGAGCGACAGCTGCCTCTGATTGGGAACCACACCGGCCAACATAGATCTAGACATACTAGATCGAAAACATAGAAAATACAACATAGAAAATCACTCCCTGACTCAACAAATAAGAGTCCCCTAGAGTCAGGGCGTGACATATAAGGAGAAGATGGAGGGTGAACTCAGTAGCAACAATCTTAGGGCTGCCTTGAATGGAATGGGAACTATGGTTCGGCAACAAGACAAGGGAAACCCTGGAATGGAATGAGAACTATGGTTGGGCAACAAGACAAGGGAAACCCTGGAATGGAATGAGAACTATGGTTGGGCAACAAGACAAGGGTAACAACAATTATAGTTTCTGAGGTGGAAGTTGGGAGAGTATATTTGGGTGTTGTGGGGAGGGAGGCCCCGCTCTCTCCTTTCCCAGATGTTTAGTTCATTTCATTCCGATCTCCTTTGCATTATTGTAGCCATTTTCTGCAGCCTGTCAACTATGCCTCTGTCTATCCCTGTTCTCTCCTCTCCGAACAGGCTATACAAACGCCTCACACCGCGTGGCTGCTGCCTCTCTAACCTGGTGGTCCCTGCACGTACGACCCACGTGGAGTTCCAGGTCTCAGGCAGCCTCTGGAACTGCCGTTCTGCTGCCAACAAGGCAGAGTTCATCTCAGCCTATGCTACCCTCCAGTCCCTCGACTTCTTGGCGCTGACGGAAACATGGATTACCACTGAAAACACTGCTACTCCTACTGCTCTCTCCTCGTCTGACCATGTGTTCTCGCATACCCGAGAGCATCTGGTCAGCGGGGTGGTGGCACAGGAATCCTCATCTCTCCCAAGTGGATATTCTCTATTTTTCCCCTGACCCATCTATCTATCTCCTCATTTGAATTCCATGCTGTCACAGTCACTAGCCCATTTAAGCTTAATATCCTTGTCATTTATCGCCCTCCAGGTTCCCTTGGAGAATTCATCAATGAGCTTGACGCCTTGATAAGTTCCTTTCCTGAGGATGGCTCACCCCTCACAGTTCTGGGTGACTTCAACCTCCCTACGTCTACATTTGACTCATTTCTCTCTGCCTCCTTCTTTCCACTCCTCTCCTCTTTTGACCTCACCCTCTCACCGTCCCCCCCTACTCACAAGGCAGGCAATACGCTTGACCTCATCTTTACTAGATGCTGTTCTTCTACTAATCTCACTGCAACTTACCTCCATGTCTCCGACCACTACTTTGTATCCTTCTCTCTCTCGCTCTCCTCCAACACTACTCACTCTGCCCCTACTCAGATGGTAATGCGCCGTCGCAACCTTCGCTCTCTCTCTCCTGCTACTCTCTCCTCTTCCATCCTATCGTCTCTTCCCTCTGCTCAACCCTTCTCCCTCCAATCTCCTGATTCTGCCTCCTCAACCCTCCTCTCCTCCCTTTCTGCATCCTTTGACTCTCTTTGTCCCCTATCCTCCAGGCCGGTTCGGTCCTCCCCTCCAGCTCCGTGGCTTGATGACTCATTGCGAGCTCACAGAACAGGGCTCCGGGCAGCCGAGCGGAAATGGAGGAAAACTAGACTCCCTGCGGACCTGGCATCTTTTCACTCCCTCCTCTTCCTCCTAATTTTCTTCATCTGTTTCTGCTGCTAAGGCCACTTTCTACCACTCTAAATTCCAAGCATCTACCTCTATCCCTAGGAAGCTCTTTGCCACCTTCTCCTCCCTGCTGAATCCCCCCCCCCCCCCCCCCCCCCCCTCCCTCTCTGTGGATGACTTCGTCAACCATTTTGAAAAGAAGGTTTGACGACATCCGATCCTCGTTTGTTAAGTGAAATGCTGCTGGTCCTGCTCACACTGCCCTACCCTATGCTTTGACTTCTTTCTCCCCTCTCTCCCCTCTCTCTCCAGATAAAATCTTGCGACTTGTGACGGCCGGCCGCCCAACAACCTGCCCGCTTGACCCTATCCCCTCCTCTCTTCTCCAGACCATCTCCGGTGACCTTCTCCCTTACCTCACCTCGCTGATCAACTCATCCTTGACCGCTGGCTATGTCCTTTCAGTCTTCAAGAGAGCGAGAGTTGCACCCCTTCTCAAAAAACCAACACTCGATCCCTCTGATGTCAACAACTACAGACCAGTATCCCTTCTTTCTTTTCTCTCCAAAACTATTGAGCGTGCCATCTTTAGCCAACTCTCTTGCTATCTCTCTCAGAATGACCTTCTTGATCCAAACCAGTCAGGTTTCAAGACTGGTCATTCAACTGAGACTGCTCTTCTCGGTGTCACGGAGGCTCTCCGCACTGCTAAAGCTAACTCTCTCTCCTCTGCTCGTGTCCTTCTAGACCTGTCTGCTGCCTTTGATACTGTGAACCATCAGATCCTCCTCTCCACCCTCTCCGAGCTGGGCATCTCCGGCGCGGCTCACTCTTGGATTGCGTCCTACCTGACCGGTCGCTCCTACCAAGTGGCGTGGCGAGAAGCTGTCTCCGCACCACGTGCTCTCACCACTGGTGTCCCCCAGGGCTCAGTTCTAGGCCCTCTCCTATTCTCGCTATACACCAAGTCACTTGGCTCTGTCATATCCTCACATGGCCTCTCCTATCATTGCTACGCAGACGACACACAACTAATCTTCTCCTTTCCCCCTTCTGATAACAAGGTGGCGATTCGCATCTCTGCATGTCTGGCAGACATATCAGTATGGATGACGGATCACCACCTCAAGCTGAACCTTGGCAAGACGGAGCTGCTCTTCCTCCCGGGGATGGACTGCCCGTTCCATGATCTCGCCATCACGGTTGACAACTCCATTTTGTCTTCCTCCCAGAGTGTGAAGAGCCTTGGCGTGACCCTGGACAACACCCTGTCATTCTCCGCTAACATCAAGGCGGTGACCCGATCCTGTAGGTTCATGCTCTACAACATTCGGAGAGTACAACCCTGCCTTACACAGGAAGCGGCACAGGTCCTAATCCAGGCACTTGTCATCTCCCGTCTGGATTACTGCAACTCGCTGTTGGCTGGGCTCCCTGCCTGTGCCATTAAACCCCTACAACTCATCCAGAATGCCGCAGCCCGTCTGGTGTTCAACCTTCCCAAGTTCTCTCACATCACCCCGCTCCTCCGCACACTCCACTGGCTTCCAGTTGAAGCTACATCTGCCACTCTAACTCAACTTCCTCTACAAGCACCTGGAGGGAACAAAAACCCATGCGAGGCTTCTGTTCATTGAACTTCTCGTCAGCCTTCAATACTATCCAGCATCACATACTAGCAGAGAAGCCCCTCTCCCACTTCAAGCTGGATGTGAGCATTGTGGGCTGGATAGTGGATTTCCTTACCGACTGGTCTCAACAAGTGCGAATAAATGGCTCCTCCACCGGATCCCCACAAGGTTGCGTGCTCTCTCCTCTCCTGATTATACTATACACTAATGACTGTTGTAGCGAATATGAAAACAGGCACATCATCAAGTTTGCTGATGTCTAGTGAAACCCAGCCCAGTGACGCGAGCCTAACAGACGAGCTAAATGCCTTTTATGCTCGCTTCGAGGCAAGCAACACTGAAGAATGCATGAGAGCACCAGCTGTTCCGGACGACTGTGTGATCACGCTCTCCGTAGCCGATGTGAGCAAGACCTTTAAACAGGTCAACATTCACAAGGCCGCATGGCCAGATGGACTACCAGGACGTGTACTCCGAGCATGTGCTGACCAACTGGTAAGTATCTTCACTGACATTTTCAACCTCTCCTTATCTGAGTCTGTAATACCAACATGTTTCAAGCAGACCACCATAGTCCCTGTGCCCAAGAATGCGAAGGTAACCTGCCTAAATGACTACCGCCCCGTAGCACTCACGTCGGTAGCCATGAAGTGCTTTGAAAGGCTGGTCATGGCTCACATCAACACCATCATCCAGGAAACCCTAGACCCACTCCAATTCGCATATCGCCCCAACAGATCCACAGATGATGCAATCTCAATCACACTCCACACTGCCCTTTCCCACTTGGACAAAAGGAACACCTATGTGAGAATGTTATTCATTGACTACATCTCAGCGTTCAACACCATAGTGCCCACAAAGCTCAACACTAAGCTAAGGATCCTGGGACTAAACACCTCCCTCTGCAACTGGATCCTGGACTTCCTGATGGGCCGCCCCCAGGTGGTAAGGGTAGGCAACAACACATCTGCCACGCTGATCCTCAACACAGGGGCCCCTCAGGGGTGTCCTGCTTAGTCCCCTCCTGTATTCCCTGTTCAAGGACGACTGCGTGGCCAAGCACGACTCCAACACCATCATTAAGGTTGCTGACGACACAACGGTGGTAGATCACAGACAATGATGAGACAGCCTACAGGGAGGAGGTCAGAGATCTGGCCGTGTGGTGCCAGGACAACAACCTCTCCCTCAACATGAGCAAGACAAAGGAGATGATCATGGACTACAGGAAAAGGAGGACCGAACACGCCCCCATTAACATCGACAGGGCTGTAGGGGAGCGTGTCGAGAGTTTCAAGTTCCTTGGTGTCCACATCACCAACATCTCATATCATGGTCCAAACACACCAAGACAGTTGTGAAGAGGGCACAACAACACTTTCCCCCCCTCAGGAGACTAAAAAGATTTGGCATGGGTCCCCAGATCCTCAAAAAGTTCTACAGCTGCACCATCGAGAGCATCCTGTCTGGTTGCATCACCACATGGCATGGCAACTGCTTGTCATCTGACCATAAGGCGCTGCAGAGGGTAATGCATATGGCCCAGTACATCACTGGGGCCAAGCTTCCAAGCCCAAAATTTTTTAAAAGACTCCAGTCACCCAAGTCATAGACTGTTCTCTCTGCTACCGCACGGCAAGCGGTACCGGAGCGCCAAGTCTAGGTCCAAAAGGCTCCTTAACAGCTTCTACCCCCAAGCCATAAGACTGCTGAACAATTAATCAAATGGCCACCCAGACTATTTGCATTGACCCTCTGTTTTTACGCTGCTGCTACTCACTGTTTATTATCTATGCATAGTCACTTTACCCCACCTACATGTACATATTACCTCCACTAACCGCTGCCCCCGCACATTGACTCAGTACCGGTACCCCCTGTATATAGCCTCGTTATTGTTATGGAATTGTATTGTGTTACTTTTTATTTTTTACTTTAGTTTATTTAGTAAATATTTTCTTTACTCTATTTCTTGAACTGCATTGTTGGTTAAGGGCTTGTGACAAAATACATTTTGATTTGATTTGATTTGACTCTGTCATCGTCAGTAGGATGGGCCTGTGGTAGATGACTTTTGTGTCATGGTGTGAGAACTGCTTCCTCCAACTGAATGTCTACAGATGTGGCCTTGACTTTAGAAGGCAGCCATTGAACCCCACACCCACTGTGGTCATGGGAAATTGCATTGAGCTGGTCAGTACCTACAAGCACCTGAGAACAACAAGTTGACGTTTGAGGATATCACAGATGCAAAAAGGGACAGCAGTGGCTGTTTTGTTGTTGTTGAGATGAACTCTTTTAATGTCAGCATTAATGAATCTGTTATATAATAATTATAATATGTTCTCGATGGTGGCCGGGTTTGGCAAACTTAACACAGGGTCATCGAGGCACAGCGCTCAGTGACGTTCAGAAAGAAAGTGGTGAGGACAGTATCGTTTTAGACTTCCCAAACTCAACAGCAACATATGCAATAACTATTTTATCCCATAAACTTTCTGAAACATCAAATGAAATGGCTATTTACTGTTGCACTTTTTCACAATGATGTTCCCTTTTCTCGATCTCACTGTTTCATGTGTATATCGGTTGTACGGTTGTCACTGTTTTTAATGTTTTTTTTTTCTTTTTTATTGTTGAACCCTGACTGCATAACAATTATCCCAACTGCATAATGCTAACTGTAAAGTTTGGTAGAGGAGGAATAATGGTCTGGGGCTGTTTTTCATGGTTCGGGCTAGGCCCCTTAGTTCCAGTGAAGGGAAATCTTAACGCTACAGCATACAATTACATTCTAGACGGTTCTGTGCTTCTAACTTTGTGGCAAAAGTTTGGGGAGGGCCCTTTCCTGTTTCAGCATGACAATGCCCCCGTGCACAAAGCGAGGTCCATACAGAAAAGGTTTGTCGAGATCAGTGTGGAAGAACTTGACTGGCCTGCACAGAGCCCTGACCTCAACCCCATCGAACACCTTTGGGATGAATTGGAACGCTGACTGCGAGCCAGGCCTAATCACCCAGCATCAGTGACCGACCTCTCTAATGCTCTCGTGGTGGCTGAATGGAAGCAAGTCCCCGCAAAAATGTTCCAACATCTAGTGGAAAGCCTTCCCAGAAGAGTGGAGGCTGTTACAGCAGAAAAGGGGGGACCAACTCCATATTAATGCCCGTGATTTTCGAATGAGAAGTTCGACGAGCAGGTGTCCACATACTTTTGGTCATGTACTGTATCTCAATTACTTTCACATACATTCATATAGTGTATATGTGTGAGTGTGTGTATAGAAACGTGTATGTATGTACATGAAGTACCAGTCAAAAGTTTGGACACACCTACTCATTCAAGGGTTTTTCTTAATTTTATATACAGATGATAGCCCTATTTGGTAGAAGACCAAGTCCATATTATGGCAAGAACAGCTCAAATAAGCAAAGAGAAACGACAGTCCATAATTACTTCAATACATGAAGGTCAGTCAATACGGAACTTTTCAAGAACTCTGAAAGTTTCTTCAAGTGCTGTTTAATAGAGGGGAATCCCAGCTTTCCAATAACGGTGTCAGATTTATTTCTCAACAGTGCCGGTGGAAAGGCGACAAGCCAACGACAATGCGTGTAGCTAAATAGTTAACTAGTGAGATAACTAGCCAAACTAGTCAATTGGTAGAGAATGGCGCTTGTAACGCCAGGGTAGTGGGTTCGATCCCCGGGACCACCCATACGTAAAAATGTATGCGCACATGACTGTAAGTCGCTTTGGATAAAAGCGTCTGCTAAATGGCATATTATTATATTATAAACTACAAGCTATGTTTTGAATTGGCTATGTAGTTACTCAATCATTATTGTATAGGCTACCTGTTGAAATGTCTCTCTCTCTCTCTCTCTCCTCGGGAAATGGCCCACTCGCACTGGCACACACACAGAGAGATGCCCTGAAGAGTAGGCCTAATTCGGATCATGGCTGATATGTTGATTTTTAAGTGATTGGTAATGTACACTGAACAAAAAAAAAACATTAACGCAACATGTAAAGTGTTGGTCCCATGTTTCATGAGCTGAAACAAAAGATCCCAGATATTTTGTCATACGCACAAAAAAAAAAAAAAAAAAAAAAAATGAAAGAGTAGCTCAATCTAAATGGTACAACACTATTATTTACAGAGTTGAAATTCACTCACACAGCCAGTTGCCACATAGCAGCTTTTTTCATCATTTGTGTTCATGGTCAAATATTTTCCCCAGTGCCATGGCAGCGTAGATAACTCTGATCTAGCCCAGGTGATATTATCCTATAACGTGGATTACTGTTGCAGGTGTCACACCCTGGCTCGGGGACTCATTATGTTGAGCCAGGGTGTGTTCATTCTATGTTTTCTGTTTCTATGTTTGCCTGTGTGACTCCCAATCAGAGGCAACGAGTGTCAGCTGTCGGCTGGTTGTCTCTGATTGGGAGCCATATTTAACTGCCTGTGTTTCACTTTGGGTTTGTGGGTTTTTGTTCCGTGTTCGGTCAGTGTTATCGTTGGACGTCACGAGTCGTTTCTTGTTTTCTATATTTAACTTTAACTAATTAAAGTCATGTTTGTTTCACACGCTGCGCCGTGGTCTACTACTCCTTACCCAGACGATCGTGACAGAAAAACCCACCATACCAAGACCAAGCAGCGTGTCCAGGAGCAGGCAGACTGGACATGGGAGGAAGCGCCGGGTAAGGAGATGGAGAGGCTGGCGATGGCCCAGGTGGGCAAATCGTGGTCCTGGGAGGACATGCTCGGGGGCAAAGGGCCATGGGCAAGGATTAAGGCCCTGGCGAGAGAGGAGCAGCGGCGTCAGCAGTATCATCGTCGGACGGTCGAGAGGCAACCCCAAGAAATTTTTAGGGGGGGGCACACGGCATGGACGACGGGGCTGACGGAGGCAAAGATGGGGCGGATCCAGGAGGCCACCAGGCCAGGGGTACACCGCCCTGTACGTCCTGTGCGGATGCCTCACACAGAGTGTGTGAGGGTAGGCATTCAGCCAGGACGGGTTGTGGCCGCTCTTCACTCCAGGCCCCCTATCCGTCTCCACAGCCCGGTTCGGCCTGTCCCTGCTCCACGCACCAAGCCTACGGTGTGCGTTGACAGCCCAGCCCGGCCTGTCCCTGCTCCACGCACCAAGCCTACGGTGTGCGTCGCCAGCCCAGTCCGGCCTGTCCCTGCTCCACGCACCAAGCCTACGGTGTGCGTCGACAGCCCAGCCCGGCCTGTCCCTGCTCCACGCACCAAGCCTACGGTGTGCGTCGCCAGCCCGGTCCGGCCTGTTCCTGCCACCCGTACCAAGTTTACGGTGCGCGTCGCCAGCCCGACCCGGCCTGTTCCTGCCACTCGCACCAAACCTACGGTGCGCGTCGCCAGCCCGACCCGGCCTGTTCCTGCCACTCGCACCAAACCTACGGTGCGCGTCGCCAGCCCGGTCCGGCCTGTTCCTGCCACTCGCACCAAACCTACGGTGCGCGTCGCCAGCCCGGTCCGGCCTGTTCCTGCCACTCGCACTAAGCCAGGGGTGCGAGAAGTCAGCCTGGTAAGGCCCATTCCTCCTCCACGCACCAAGCCAGGGGTGCGAGTCGTCAGCCTGGTAAGGCCCATTCCTCCTCCACGCACCAAGCCAGGGGTGCGAGTCGACAGCCTGGTAAGGACCGCTCCTGTTAAGTCCAGTCCTGCTCCAGCCGGCGGGGCCAGACTGGACCAGGGGCGCATTGGGGGGTGTATTGAAGGGTGGTGGTCAAGACCGGAGCCAGAACCACCGCCGAGGAGGTATGCCCGCCCAGCCCTCCCCTGGTTTGTTTAGTTGAGGCGCGGTCGCAGTCCGCGCCTTTAGGGGGGGGTACTGTCACACCCTGGCTCGGGGACTCATTATGTTGAGCCAGGGTGTGTTCATTCTATGTTTTCTGTTTCTATGTTTGCCTGTGTGACTCCCAATCAGAGGCAACGAGTGTCAGCTGTCGGCTGGTTGTCTCTGATTGGGAGCCATATTTAACTGCCTGTGTTTCACTTTGGGTTTGTGGGTTTTTGTTCCGTGTTCGGTCAGTGTTATCGTTGGACGTCACGAGTCGTTTCTTGTTTTGTATATTTAACTTTAACTAATTAAAGTCATGTTTGTTTCACACGCTGCGCCGTGGTCTACTCCTTCCCACGATCGTGACAGCAGGTTTGAGGTGACTGTCTGGGTACCCCTGTTAACAACGACAAGAACCAATAAGGCAGCTCAGTCACACAGTCAGTAAAGGGTTTACTGTAAATTATCCAAAAACACCTAGAAGGGTTTACTGTAAGTTACCCACAAACACCTAGAAGGGTTTAGTGTAAATTATCCAAAAACACCTAGAAGGGTTACTGTAAATTATCCAAAAACACCTAGAAGGGTTTACTGTAAGTTATCCACAAACACCTAGAAAGGTTTACTGTAAATTATCCACAAACACCTAGAAGGGTTTACTGTAAGTTATCCACAAACACCTAGAAGGGTTTACTGTAAGTTATCCACAAACACCTAGAAGGGTTTACTGTAAGTTATCCACAAACACCTAGAAGGGTTTACTGTAAGTTATCCACAAACACCTAGAAGGGTTTACTGTAAGTTATCCACAAACACCTAGAAGGGTTTACTGTAAGTTATCCACAAACACCTAGAAGGGTTTACTGTAAGTTATCCACAAACACCTAGAAGGGTTTACTGTAAATTATCCAAAAACACCTAGAAGGGTTTACTGTAAGTTATCCACAAACACCTAAAAGGGTTTACTGTAAATTATCCACAAACACCTAGAAGGGTTTACTGTAAATTATTCAAAACACCTAGAAGGGTTTACTGTAAGTTATCCACAAACACCTAGAAGGGTTTATTGTAAATTATCCACAAACACCTAGAAGGGTTTACTGTAAATTATCCACAAACACCTAGAAGGGTTTACTGTAAGTTATCCACAAAGACCTAGAAGGGTTTACTGTAAGTTATCCACAAACACCTAGAAGGGTTTACTGTAAGTTATCCACAAACACCTAGAAGGGTTTACTGTAAATTATCCACAAACACCTAGGAGGGTTTACTGTAAATTATTCAAAACACCTAGAAGGGTTTACTGTAAGTTATCCACAAACACCTAGAAGGGTTTACTGTAAATTATCCACAAACACCTAGAAGGGTTTACTGTAAATTATCCACAAACACCTAGAAGGGTTTACTGTAAGTTATCCACAAAGACCTAGAAGGGTTTACTGTAAGTTATCCACAAACACCTAGAAGGGTTTACTGTAAGTTATCCACAAACACCTAGAAGGGTTTACTGTAAATTATCCACAAACACCTAGGAGGGTTTACTGTAAATTATTCAAAACACCTAGAAGGGTTTACTGTAAGTTATCCACAAACACCTAGAAGGGTTTACTGTAAATTATCCACAAACACCTAGAAGGGTTTACTGTAAATTATCCACAAACACCTAGAAGGGTTTACTGTAAGTTATCCACAAATACCTAGAAGGGTTTACTGTAAATTATCCAAAAACACCTAGAAGGGTTTACTGTAAATTATCCAAAAACACCTAGAAGGGTTTACTGTAAATTATCCACAAACACATAGAAGGGTTTACTGTAAATTATTCAAAACACCTAGAAGGTTTTACTGTAAATTATCCACAAACACCTATAAGGGTTTACTGTAAATTATTCAAAACACCTAGAAGGGTTTACTGTAAATTATCCACAAACACCAAGAAGGGTTTACTGTAAATTATCCAAAAACACCTAGAAGGGTTTACTGTAAGTTATCCACAAACACCTAGAAGGGTTTACTGTAAGTTATCCACAAACACCTAGAAGGGTTTACTGTAAGTTATCCACAAACACCTAGAAGGGTTTACTGTAAATTATCCACAAACACCTAGAAGGGTTTACTGTAAATTTTCCACAAACACCTAGAAGGGTTTACTGTAAGTTATCCACAAACACCTAGAAGGGTTTACTGTAAATTATCCACAAACACCTAGAAGGGTTTACTGTAAGTTATCCACAAACACCTAGAAGGGTTTACTGTAAATTATCCAAAAACACCTAGAAGGGTTTACTGTAAATTATCCACAAACACCTAGAAGGGTTTACTGTAAGTTATCCACAAACACCTAGAAGGGTTTACTGTAAATTATCCAAAAACACCTAGAAGGGTTTACTGTATATTATCCACAAACACCTAGAAGGGTTTACTGTAAATTATCCACAAACACCTAGAAGGGTTTACTGTAAGCTATCCACAAACACCTAGAAGGGTTTACTGTAAATTATCAAGAAACACCTAGAAGGGTTTACTGTAAGCTATCCACAAACCTATGGTGTATGTTATTTTCTTGACGTATAACCGTTTTCAGTAATGACTTTTCCTACTGTACTTGTATTGATAAACATATTGATCTGTGTTTGTAAAATATGTCTTTAATCTTTGAACAAATGCAAAGATATATGCAAATATGTGTAATATATAAAAACATAATGCAATTATATGTTGCCACCATGGCGACCGGGAGACCCCATGGGGTGGCACACAATTGGCCCAGCGTCGTCCAGGGTAGGGGAGGGAATTGCCGGAAGGGATGTAGCTCAGTTGCATGGTTTTTGCAATGCCAGGGTTGTGGGTTCAATTCCCACGGGGGGGGCAGTATGAAAAAAAAAAAAAATGATGTATGCACTCACTAACTGTAAGTCGCTCTGAATAAGAGCGTCTGCTAAATGACTGTAATGTAATGTAAATGTGTACTTAATCATTACTAGATTACTAAACTAGGCAATACTTCAGAACTTCCTTCGCCTGTTCCAATAAATATGAACCTAAATGGTTGACCTGAAGTTGGTACTAAATGCTGGTAAAACCAAGTTCATGTTATTTTCCAAATCATGTAATAATGTAACTGATGATTTGTGCAGAAGTACGTTAGATGGCGGCCCCCATTGATCGTGTCCCCGCCTATAAATATCGGGGCATCTGGATTGACGAAAAGCTGTCTTTTAAAAAGCCTGTTTTAACGAGGTAGTCAAGAAATTAAGAATTAAATTGGGCTTCTTCTATAGGAATAGGGCTTGCCTTTCATCAACTAGTAGAAAACAGATCATTCCGTCTACATTCATTCCTGTTATAGATTATGGCGATTTTATATACATGAATGCAGCTACAAGTGTTTTGATGCCCTTGGACACGATATATCATAGCGCACTTGGTTTTATAACATCTGACAGTTCATACTCACCCCTACGTCCTTTATCATAAAGTTGGTTGGACCTCGCTAAAAAAACACGTACGTCACTTCATTATATCTGTTTTTGTTTATAAAGCCTTGCTCAATAAACTACCAATTTACTTAACGTCATTGTTGAAATATAGAAACTCAGATTACAGCACTAGATCACAGGGTTGGTTAATGCTGGAGACTCCACGTGTATCCACAGAGTTTGGGTAAATCTGCCTTTTCCTACCAGGCCCCCCTATCATGTGGAATAATCTCCAAGTAACATTTCATTTGGATGTGTTGTAGTCTCAGGGTCAGTTTAGGTGAAAGGGATTTTTACATTGATAAATGTGAATGTTTTGTTTGATTGTTTATTGTGTGTATAATATTTGTTATTTATTTGATTTTGTGTTTTAAAGTGTGTATAATTTTATTTTCTGTATTGTTCCCAGGGCACATTTGCAAATGAGACCTAGGTGTCAATGTGTTTTTCCCTGGTTAAATGAAAGTTTTAAAAAAAAGAAGAAGAAAAAAGAATATGAAACCATGCAGATAGCAACCTCAATATGAACCTATACAGATAGTATAATTTAACAGGGCTCAGAATGGCTGAGGTGGGAGAAGTACAGTACCGTGCAAGTCATTAAATGTTTCTGCCTCTTCCAACTCTCCCTCCAAGTTGGTGAAAGACTGCCCTCTACTGCAGCAAGGACCAGCTGGGGCATAAACTAAACACTAGTCTGAACACAGTTTCAGATTCCAACACCCCTAATGATAGACTAAACTAAATTCTGATCTGAAGACAGTTTTTAGCTGTACCTCTTAATGATAGACTAAACTAAACGCTGATCTGAAGACAGTTTTTAGCTGCACCTCCTAACTAGGTTTGACTTTTGGATTTGGTAAGATTAACAACGTCACAACAACCCAACATACCACCCTCCCACAAAGCACTGTCAGTAGCCCATTGTTCCATCTAGCCATGCTAACCTAGCCATCTGTCATGTCACACTGCACCATGCTAACCTAGCCATCTGTCACGTCACACTGCACCATGCTAACTTAGCCATCTGTCACGTCACACTGCACCATGCTAACCTAGCCATCTGTCACGTCACACTGCACCATGCTAACCTAGCCATCTTGTCACGTCACACTGCACCATGCTAACCTAGCCATCTGTCACGTCACACTGCACCATGCTAACTTAGCCATCTGTCACGTCACACTGCACCATGCTAACCTAGCCATCTGTCACGTCACACTGCACCATGCTAACCTAGCCATCTTGTCACGTCACACTGCACCATGCTAACCTAGCCATCTGTCACGTCACACTGCACCATGCTAACCTAGCCATCTGTCACGTCACACTGCACCATGCTAACCTAGCCATCTGTCACGTCACACTGCACCATGCTAACCTAGCCATCTGTCACGTCACACTGCACCATGCTAACCTAGCCATCTGTCACGTCACACTGCACCATGCTAACCTAGCCATCTGTCACGTCACACTGCACCATGCTAACCTAGCCACCTGTCAAGCCACACTGCACTTCTAACCTAGCCATCTGTCACGTCACACTGCACCATGCTAACCTAGCCACCTGTCAAGCTACAAGACCATGGTGCTTGCCTATGGAGCAGTGAGGGGAACGGCACCTCTGTACCTTCAGGCTCTGATCAGTCCCTACACCCAAACGAGGGCATTGCGTTCATCCACCTCTGGCCTGCTGGCTCCCCTTCCTCTGCGGAAGCATAGCTCCCGCTCAGCCCAGTCAAAACTGTTCGCTGCTCTGGCACCCCAATGGTGGAACAAGCTCCCTCACGACGCCAGGACAGCGGAGTCACTCACCACCTTCCGGAGACATTTGAAACCCCACCTCTTTAAGGAATACCTGGGATAGGATAAAGTATTCCTTCTAACCCCCCCCCCCGCCCCAAATTGTAAAGTGGTTATCCCACTGGCTATAGGGTGAACGCACCAATTTGTGAGTCGCTCTGGCTAAGAGCGTCTGCTAAATGACGTTAATGTGCCCTTGAGCAAGGCACTTAACCCTAATTGCTCCTGTAAGTCGCTCTGGATAAGAGCGTCTGCTAAATGACTAAAATGTAAATGTAAAATGTCAAGCCACACTGCACTTCTAACCTAGCCATCTGTCACGTCACACTGCACCATGCTAACCTAGCCACCTGTCAAGCCACACTGCACTTCTAACCTAGCCATCTGTCACGTCACACTGCAACATGCTAACCTAGCCACCTGTCACGCCACACTGCACTATGCTAACTTAGCCACCTGTCACATCACACTGCACCATGCTAACCTAGCCACCAGCCACGTCACACTGCACCATGCTAAACTAGCCACCTGTCACGTTTCTCTGTTTATGTCTCTCTCATTGTCTCTGTCTCTTTCTCTGTCTCTCTCATTGTCTCTGTCTCTCATTGTCTCTGTCTCTCTTATTGTCTCTGTCTCTTGTTGTCTCTGTGTCTCTTGTTGTCTCTGTCTCTCTCATTGTCTCTGTCTCTCGTTGTCTCTGTCTCTCGTTGTCTCTGTGTCTCTTGTTGTCTCTGTCTCTCTCATTGTCTCTGTCTCTCGTTGTCTCTGTGTCTCTTGTTGTCTCTGACTCTCTCATTGTCTCTGTCTCTCTCATTGTCTCTGTCTCTCTCATTGTCTCTGACTCTCATTGTCTCTGTCTCTCTCAATGTCTCTGTCTCTCGTTGTCTCTGTGTCTCTTGTTGTCTCTGTCTCTCTCATTGTCTCTGTCTCTCGTTGTCTCTGTCTCTCCCATTGTCTCTGTATCTCTCATTGTCTCTGTCTCTTTCTCTGTCTCTCTCATTGTCTCTGTCTCTCTCATTGTCTCTGTCTCTCGTTGTCTTTGTGTCTCTTGTTGTCTCTGACTCTCTCATTGTCTCTGTCTCTCTCATTGTCTCTGTCTATCTCATTGTCTCTGACTCTCTCATTGTCTCTGTCTCTCTCATTCTCTCTGACTCTCTCATTAACTCTGATTCTCTCATTGTCTCTGTCTCTCTCATTGTCTCTGAGTCTTTTATTGTCTCTGTCTCTCTTGTCTCTGTCTTTCTCGTTGTCCCTGTCTCTATCTCTCTCATTGTCTCTGTCTCTCTCATTGTCTCTGTCTCTCTCATTGTCTCTGACTCTCTCATTAACTCTGTCTCTCTCATTGTCTCTGTCTCTCTCATTGTCTCTGTCTCTCTCATTGTCTCTGACTCTCTCATTGTCTCTGTCTCTGTCTCTGTCTCTGTCTCTGTCTCTGTCTCTGTCTCTGTCTCTCTCATTGTCTCTGTCTCTCTCATTGTCTCTGACTCTCATTGTCTCTGTCTCTCTCATTGTCTCTGACTCTCTCATTGTCTCTGTCTCTCTCATTGTCTCTGTCTCTCTCATTGTCTTTGACTCTCTCATTGTCTCTGTCTCTCTCATTGTCTCTGTCTCTCTCATTGTCTCTGTCTCTCTCATTGTCTATGTCTCTCTCATTGTCTCTGACTCTCTCATTAACTCTGTCTCACTCATTGTCTATGCCTCTCTTGTTGTCTCTGTCTCTCTTGTTGTCTCTGTCTCTCTCATTGTCTCTGACTCTCTCATTGTCTCTGACTCTCTCATTGTCTCTGTCTCTCTCATTGTCTCTGACTCTCTCATTGTCTCTGTCTCACTTTTTGTCTCTGTCTCTCTCTTTGTCTCGGTCTCTCTCATTGTCTCTCTCTCATTGTCTCTCTCACTCTCATTGTCTATTTCTCTCTCATTGTCTCTGTGTCTCTTGTTGTCTCTGACTCTCTCATTGTCTCTATCTCTCTCATTGTCTCTGTCTCTCTCATTGTCTCTGACTCTCTCATTGTCTCTGTCTCTCTCATTGTCTCTGACTCTCTCATTAACTCTGACTCTCTCATTGTCTCTGTATCTCTAATTGTCTCTGAGTCTCTCATTGTCTCTGTCTCTCTTGTCTGTCTTTCTCGTTGTCCCTGTCTCTGTCTCTCTCATTGTCTCTGTCTCTCTCATTGTCTCTGTCTCTCTCATTGTCTCTGACTCTCTCATTAACTTTGTCTCACTCATTGTCTATGCCTCTCTTGTTGTCGCTGTCTCTCTCGTTGTCTTTGTCTCTCTCATTGTCTCTGTCTCTCTCATTGTCTCTGACTCTCTCATTGTCTCTGTCTCTGTCTCTGTCTCTGTCTCTCTCATTGTCTATGTCTCTCTCATTGTCTCTGTCTCTCTCATTGTCTCTGATTCTCTCATTGTCTCTGTCTCTCTCATTGTCTCTGACTCTCTCATTGTCTCTGTCTCTCTCATTGTTATGTCTCTCTCATTGTCTCTGACTCTCTCATTGTCTCTGTCTCTCTCATTGTCTCTGACTCTCTCATTAACTATGTCTCTCTCATTGTCTCTGTCTCACTTGTTGTCTCTGTCTCTCTCTATTTGTCTCGGTCTCTCTCATTGTCTCTCTCTCATTCTCTCTCTCAGGATCTTTTTGTGTTTCTACTCCATCTCTATTAGTGTAGTAGCGCTGGGTGCTCCAGACGAGATCCAAGAGAACACCTGGGCTACGTCCCACATGACACCCTGTTCCCTACATAGTGTGTACTGCTCTTCACCTGTGCCCTCTATAGGGAATAGGGTGCCATTTGGGACACAGATAGACAGTCATTAAACATCCAGGGCTGCTGCTGATGTTTATGCTCAGAGTGACAATGACTTTCTGAGTTATTTTTTATTTGACATCATTTATTTACACTGCTACAGCAAACCTATAACCTTCAATATGTCCAGTCCTGAAACCTATAACCTTCAATATGTCCAGTCCTCAAACCTATAACCTTCAATATGTCCAGTCCTGAAACCTATAACCTTCAATATGTCCAGTCCTGAAACCTATAACCTTCAATATGTCCAGTCCTCAAACCTATAACCTACAAAATGTCCAGTCCTCAAAACTTTAACCTTCAATATGTCCAGTCCTCAAACCTATAACCTTCAATATGTCCAGTTCTCAAACCTATAACCTTCAATATGTCCAGTCCCCAAACCTATAACCTTCAATATGTCCAGTCCTCAAACCTATAACTTACAATATGTCCAGTCCTCAAACCTATAACCTTCAATATGTCCAGTGCTCAAACCTATAAACTACAATATGTCCAGTCCTCAAACCTATAACCTTCAATATGTCCAGTCCTCAAACCTATAACCTTCAATATGTCCAGTCCTCAAACCTATAACCTTCAATATGTCCAGTCCCCAAACCTAAAATCTACAATATGTCCAGTCCCCAAACCTATAAACTACAATATGTCCAGTTCTCAAACCTATGAACTACAATATGTCCAGTCCTCAAACCTATAACCTTCAATATGTCCAGTCCTCAAACCTATAACCTTCAATATGTCCAGTCCTCAAACCTATAACCTTCAATATGTCCAGTCCCCAAACCTAAAATCTACAATATGTCCAGTCCCCAAACCTATAAACTACAATATGTCCAGTCCCCAAACCTATGAACTACAATGTACCCAGTCCTTGTCTTGGTGAGCTCTGTATGCCTTAGATGAGACAAACACTGATTCCCCCTTTAGACTCTAGACCAGAACACTGATTCCCCCTTTAGACTCTAGACCAGAATACTGATTCCCCCTTTAGACTCTAGACCAGAACACTGATTCCCCCTTTAGACTCTAGACCAGAACACTGATTCCCCCTTTAGACTCTAGACCAGAATACTGATTCCCCCTTTAGACTCTAGACCAGAACACTGATTCCCCATTTAGACTCTAGACCAGAATACTGATTCCCCCTTTAGACTCTAGACCAGAACACTGATTCCCCATTTAGACTCTAGACCAGAATACTGATTCCCCATTTAGACTCTAGACCAGAATACTGATTCCCCCTTTAGACTCTAGACCAGAATACTGATTCCCCCTTTAGACTCTAGACCAGAACACTGATTCCCCCTTTAGACTCTAGACCAGAACACTGAATGCCCCTTTAGACTCTAGACCAGAACACTGATTCCCCCTTTAGACTCTAGACCAGAATACTGATTCCCCCTTTAGACTCTAGACCAGAACACTGATTCCCCCTTTAGACTCTAGACCAGAATACAGAACAACTTGTCATGTGTTTGTATTTCAGGTACTCCTTGAGGTTTTACGGCTAAGGCACAATCAGCAGTAGATAGATGGGATACTCTGAATATACCGGGAGGTTCAAGAGTCCTTCATTACAGCCAGAAGCCTGAGACTGATTAACCTGGGTAGGACAGACAGACAGACAGACAGACAGACAGACAGACAGACAGACAGACAGACAGACAGACAGACAGACAGACAGACAGACAGACAGACAGACAGACAGACAGACAGACAGACAGACAGACAGACAGACAGACAGACAGGTGGATATCAACCCCAACCAGACATGATTAGAGATATGTTCTCTCTGTGAGATGAAAAGAAGATCACATGAAGAGGACACAGCTGTGTGATCGTGTTTATCAGACACTAATACAGGTAAGGTTACACCAGCTAGATAGATCGGTTACTCAGACACTAATACAGGGTAGGTTACACCAGCCTTAGTATGATCTGTTTATCAGCCTGAAGAGACTAGATTAACACTGGGTAGGTTACACCAGACTAGTATGATGTTATCAGACATAAGACAGGATGGGTTACACAGACTAGTATGATCTGGATCAGACACTACAGGTAGGACACCAGACTAGTACTGATCTGTTATCAGACAACTAGTACAGAGGTACACAGACAGTATGATCAGTTATCGACACTAATACAGGGTAGGTTACACCAGACTAGAAAATTGTTTATCAGACATATACAGGGTGTTCACCCCTTGATAGTATGAACTGATCAGACACTAATACAGGGTAGGTTACACCAGCCTAGTATGATCTGTTTATCAGACACTAATACAGGGTAGGTTACACCAGACTAGTATGATCTGTTTATCAGACACTAATACAGGGGAGGTTACACCAGACTAGTATGATCTTGTTTATCAGACACAAATACAGGGTAGGTTACACCAGACTAGTATGATCTGTTTTCAGACACTAATACAGGGTAGGTTACACCAGACTAGTAGATCTGTTTATAGACACTAATACAGGGTGGGTTTTACACCAGACTAGTATGATCTGTTTATCTGACACTAATACAGGGTAGGTTACACCAGACTAGTATGATCTGTTTATCAGACACTAATACAGGGTAGGTTCCCACCAGACTAGTATGATCTGTTATCAGACACATAATACAGGGTAGGTTACACCAGACTAGTATGATCTGTTTATCAGACACTAATACAGGGTGGGTTTACACCAGACTAGTATGATCTGTTTATCAGACACTAATACAGGGTAGGTACACCAGACTAGTATGATCTGTTTTATCAGACTAATACAGGGTAGGTTACACCAGACTAGTATGATCGTTTATCTGACACTAATACAGGGTAGGTTACCCAGACTAGTATGATCTGTTTATCAGACACTAATACAGGGTAGGTTACACCAGACTAGTATGATCTGTTTATCTGACACTAATACAGGGTAGGTACACCAGACTAGTATGATCTGTTTATCAGACCTAATACAGGGTAGGTTACACCAGACTAGTATGATCTGTTTATCAGACACTAATACAGGGTTAGGTTACACCAGACTAGTATGATCGTTTACAGACACAATACAGGGTAGGTTACACCAGACTAGTATGATCTGTTTATCAGACACTAATACAGGGTAGGTTACACCAGACTAGTATGATCGTTTTATCGGACACTAATACAGGGTAGGTTACACCAGACTAGTATGATCTGTTATCAGACACTAATACAGGGTATGGTACACCAGACTAGTATGATCTGGTTTATCAGACACTAATACAGGGTAGGTTACACCAGACTAGTTGATCTGTTTATCAGACACTAATACAGGGTAGGTTACACCAGACTAGTATGATCTGTTTATCAGACACTAATACAGGGTAGGTTACACCAGACTATGTATGATCTGTTTATCTGGACACTAATACAGGTAGGTTACCAGACTAGTATGATCTGTTTATCAGACACTAATACAGGGTAGGTTACAACCAGACTAGGTATGATCTGTTTTATCAGACACTATACAGGGTAGGTTACACCGACTAGTATGATCTGTTTATCAGACACTAATACAGGGTAGGTTACACCAGACTAGTATGCTCTGTTTATCAGACACTAATACAGGGTAGGTTACACCAGACTAGTATGATCTGTTTATCAGACACTAATACAGGGTAGGTTACACCAGACTAGTATGATCTGTTTATCAGACACTAATACAGGGTAGGTTACACCAGACTAGTATGATCTGTTTATCAGACACTAATACAGGGTAGGTTACACCAGACTAGTATGATCTGTTTATCAGACACTAATACAGGGTAGGTTACACCAGACTAGTATGATCTGTTTATCAGACACTAATACAGGTAGGTTACACCAGACTAGTATGATCTGTTTATCAGACACTAATACAGGGTAGGTTACACCAGACTAGTATGATCTGTTTATCAGACACTAATACAGGGTAGGTTACACCAGACTAGTATGATCTGTTTATCAGACACTAATACAGGGTAGGTTACACCAGACTAGTATGATCTGTTTATCAGACACTAATACAGGGTAGGTTACACCAGACTAGTATGATCTGTTTATCAGACACTAAGTACAGGTGTAGGTTACACCAGACTAGTATGATCTGTTTATCAGACACTAATACAGGGGTAGGTACACCAGACTAGTATTATCTGTTTATCATGACACTAATACAGGGTAGGTTACTACCAGGACTAGTAATGATCTGTTTATCTGACATCTAATACAGGGTAGGTTACACCAGACTAGTATGATCTGTTTATACAGACACTAATACAGGGTAGGTTGCACCAGACTAGTAATGATCTGGTTATCAGACACTAATACAGGGTATGGTTACACAGACTAGATTGATCTGTTTATCAGACACTAATACAGGGGTAAGGTTCCAGCCAAGAACTAGTATGCTCTGTTTATCAACGACTAAGACAAGGGTAAGAGGTTACACGCAGACTAGTTATGAAATCTGTTTATCAGACACTAATACAGGGATTAGGTTACACCAGACTAGTATGATCTGATTTATCAGGACACTAATACAGGGGTAGGTTACACCCAGACTAGTATGGATCTGTTTATCAGAGCCACTAATACAGGGTAGGTACACCAGACTAGTATGATCTGTTTATCAGACACTAATACAGGGTAGGTTACACCAGACTAGTATGATTGTTTATCAGACACTAATACGAAGGTAGGTTACACAGACTAGTATGATCTGTTTATCGACACTAATACAGGGTAGGTTACACCAGACTAGTATGATCTGTTATCAGACACTAATAAGGGTAGGTTCCCCCGACTAGTATGATTGTTTACAGACACTAATACAGGGTAGGTTACACCAGACTATATGTCTGTTTATCAGACACTAATTTACAGGGTAGGTTACAACCAGACTAGTATAAATCTGTTTATCAGACACAATACAGGGTAGGTTACACCAGACTAGTATGATCGGGTTATCAGACACTAATATAGGTAGGTTACACCAGACTAGTATGATCTGTTTATCAGACACTAAACAGGGTAGGTTACACCAGACTAGTATGATCTGTTTATCAGCCCACTAATACAGGGTAGGTTAAAACCAGACTAGTATGATCTGTTTATCAGACACTAATACGGGGTAGGTTACACCAGACTGATGATCTGTTTATCAGACACTAATAGATACAGGGTAGGTTACACCAGACTAGTATGATCTGTTTATCGACACTAATACAGGGTAGGTTAAAACCAGACTAGTATGATCTGTTTATCAGACACTAATACAGGGTAGGTTACAACAGACTAGTATGATCTGTTTATCAGACACTAATACAGGTCCGGTAGGTTACACCAGACTAGTATGATCTGTTTATCAGACACTAATACAGGGATACAGTAGAGTTGAAAAAGACTAGTAATTGATTTGTTTATCGACACAATACAGGGTAGGTTACACCAGACTAGTATGATCTGTTTATCAGACACTAATACAGGGTAGGTTACACCAGACTAGTATGAATGTTTATCAGACACTAATACAGGGTAGGTTACACCAGACTAGTATGATCTGTTTATCAGACACTAATACAGGGTAGGTTACACCAGACTAGTATGATCTGTTTATCAGACACTAATACAGGGTAGGTTACACCAGACTAGTATGATCTGTTTATCAGACACTAATACAGGGTAGGTTACACAGACTAGTATGATCTGTTATCAGACACTAATACAGGGTAGGTTACACCAGACTAGTATGCTTGTTTATCAGACACTAAGTACAGGGTAGGTTACACCAGACTAGTATGCTCTGTTATCAGACACTAATACAGGGTAGGTTACACCAGACTAGTATGCTCTGATTATCAGACACTAATACAGGGTAGGTTACACCAGACTAGTATGCTCTGATTATCTGACACTAACTCATTACTGTAGATATGTAGTGGTGTAATAATGTTATATGATGCACTGTTTAATATTGTGTTTTATATGTAATGTAACGTGCCTTAATGTGTTTGGACCCCAGGAAGAGTAGCTGCTGCCTTGGCAGGAACTAATGGGGATCCATAATAAACCCCAGGAAGAGTAGCTGCTGCCTTGGCAGGAACTAATGGGGATCCATAATAAACCCCAGGAAGAGTAGCTGCTGCCTTGGCAGGAACTAATGGGGATCCATAATAAACCCCAGGGAAGAGTAGCTGCTGCCTTGGCAGGAACTAATGGGGATCTAAAAACCCAGGAAGAGTAGCTGCTGCCTTGGCAGGAACTAATGGGGATCCATAATAAACCCCAGGAAGAGTAGCTGCTACCTTGGCAGGAACTAATGGGGATCCATAATAAACCCCAGGAAGAGTAGCTGCTGCCTTGGCAGGAACTAATGGGGACCCATATAAACCCCAGGAAGAGTAGCTGCTGCCTTGACAGGAACTAATGGGGATCCATAATAAACCCCAGGAAGAGTAGCTGCTGGCTTGGCAGGAAAACTAATGGGGATCCATAATAAACCCCAGGAAGAGTAGCTGCTGCCTTGGCAGGAACTAATGGGGATCCATAATAAACCCAGGAAAGAGCTGCTGCCTGGCAGGAACTAATGGGATCCATAATAACCCAGGAAGAGTAGCTGCTGCCTTGACAGGAACGAATGGGGATCCATAATAAAACCCCAGGAAAGTAGCTGGCCTTGGCAGGAACTAATGGGGATCCATTAATAAACCCCAGGAGAGTTAGCTGCTGCCTTGGCAGGAAACTAATGGGGAAGTCAAATAAACCCCAGGAAGAGTAGCTGCTGCTTGGCAGGAACTAATGGGGATCCATAATAAACCCCAGGAAGAGCAGCAGATGCTGCGTTGGAAGGAACTAATGGGGATCCATAATAAACCCCAGGAAGAGTCGCTGCTCGGCCTTGACAGGAACTAATGGGGAATCCATAATAAACCCCAGGAAGAGTAGTAGCTGCTGGTCCTGTGACAGGAACTAATGGGGATCCATAATAACCCCCCTGGAAGAAGTAATGCTGCTGGGCCTTTGGCAGAAACTAATGGGGAATCCATAATAAACCCCAGGAAGAGGTAGCTGCTGCCTTGGCCAGGGGATACTAATGGGGATCCATCACCACCTAAACCCCAGGAAGAGTAGCTGTGCCCTTTGGCAGGAACTAAATGGGGATCCATCATAAAACCCCCAAGGAAGAGAAGCTGTGCCTGCCATTGGCAGGAACTAATGGGGATCCCTTAATACAAATACAAATTACTCTACAGGACACTCTTTTGAACAAATTAGCCATATTCAGCCACTGTACAAATTAATGAAGATGATGGAAACTTCAGGTCCCCCTCTGTCAATGTAATCTTATTCATTATGATCGCAAAGGCCAAATGTATCCTAGATTAGCGCTCCTATACTCTGAGAAGCTTTTCGAATCCTGTCCTTATGATGTATATGGTAAGGGGCTCACGAGGGCAGAGATAGTCAAAGGTCATGGACTCTTCCCTGAGGCCTTGTCAGACTTAGCCACAGTCTAATGTGGGCTGCTGTTGGAGAAACATAACACTCAGTCACGACATCTATCGCAACAACTCAACAGATCTCTGCCTGCCGTGCACCATAGAGAGGGGAATGTAGCATTACTGTCTGTGTTAGGGCCTGCATATATGCTACTGCTTGACTGCTCACTGTAGTTAACATGTCAAAGCATACAGGAGGAGACTACTTGTATGTATTTCAAGTAATATCTATTAATAAATATATAAATAAATGTTAATAAATATGAACATTAGAAAACAATATGTTCCCAGTATATTCTATTTTTAAAGGTCATAACATTTACTGTTTGGATTGCAAACATCAATAGGTTATGAAGGCATCGCCCAATGCCCTGCTACATACTGTACGATGTAGAATACAGGCCCTGCTACATACTGTATGGTGTAGATTACAGGCCCTGCTACATACTGTAGTGTAGAATACAGGCCCTGCTACATACTGTATGGTGTAGATTACAGGCCCTGCTACATACTGTATGGTGTAAAATACAGGCCCTGTTACATACTGTATGGTGTAGAATACAGGCCCTGCTACATACTGTATGGTGTAGAATACAGGCCCTGCTACATACTGTATGGTGTAGATTACAGGCCCTGCTACATACTGTATGATGTAGAATACAGGCCCTGCTACATACTGTATGGTGTAGAATACAGGCCCTGCAACATACTGTATGGTGTAGAATACAGGCCCTGCTACATACTGTATGGTGTAGATTACAGGCCCTGCTACATACTGTATGATGTAGAATACAGGCCCTGCTACATACTGTATGGTGTAGAATACAGGCCCTGCAACATACTGTATGGTGTAGAATACAGGCCCTGCAACATACTGTATGGTGTAGAATACAGGCCCTGCAACATACTGTATGGTGTAGAATACAGGCCCTGCTACATACTGTATGGTGTAGAATACAGGCCCTGCTACATACTGTATGGTGTAGATTACAGGCCCTGCTACATACTGTATGATGTAGAATACAGGCCCTGCTACATACTGTATGGTGTAGAATACAGGCCCTGCTACATACTGTATGGTGTAGAATACAGGCCCTGCTACATACTGTATGGTGTAGAATACAGGCCCTGCTACATATTGTATGGTGTAGAATACAGGCCCTGCTACATACTGTATGGTGTAGAATACAGGCCCTGCTACATTTTGTATGGTGTAGAATACAGGCCCTGCTACATATTGTATGGTGTAGAATACAGGCCCTGCTACATACTGTATGGTGTAGAATACAGGCCCTGCTACATTTTGTATGGTGTAGAATACAGGCCCTGCTACATATTGTATGGTGTAGAATACAGGCCCTGCTACATACTGTATGGTGTAGAATACAGGCCCTGCTACATACTCTATGGTGTAGAATACAGGCCCTGCTACATACTGTATGATGTAGAATACAGGCCCTGCTACATACTGTATGATGTAGAATACAGGCCCTGCTACATATTGTATGGTGTAGAATACAGGCCCTGCTACATACTGTATGGTGTAGAATACAGGCCCTGCTACATACTGTATGATGTAGAATACAGGCCCTGCTACATACTGTATGGTGTAGAATACAGGTCCTGCTACATACTGTATGGTGTAGAATACAGGCCCTGCTACATACTGTATGATGTAGAATACAGGCCCTACTACATACTGTATGGTGTAGAATACAGGCCCTGCTACATACTGTATGGTGTAGAATACAGGCCCTGCTACATACTGTATGATGTAGAATACAGGCCCTGCTACATATTGTATGGTGTAGAACAGAGGCCCTACTACATACTGTATGGTGTAGAATACAGGCCCTACTACATACTGTATGGTGTAGAATAAAGGCCCTGCTACATACTGTATGGTGTAGAATACAGGCCCTGCAACATACTGTATGATGTAGAATACAGGCCCTGCTACATACTGTATGATGTAGAATATAGGCCCTGCTACATATTGTATGGTGTAGATTACAGGCCCTGCTACATACTGTATGGTGTAGATTACAGGCCCTGCAACATACTGTATTATGTAGAATACAGGCCCTGCTACATACTGTATGGTGTAGAATACAGGCCCTAATACATACTGTATGGTGTAGATTACAGGCCCTGCTACATACTGTATGATGTAGAATACAGGCACTGCTACATACTGTATGATGTAGAATACAGGCCCTGCTACATACTGTATGGTGTAGATTACAGGCCCTGCTACATACTGTAGTGTAGAATACAGGCCCTGCTACATACTGTATGGTGTAGAATACAGGCCCTGCTACATACTGTATGGTGTAGAATACAGGCCCTGCTACATACTGTATGATGTAGAATACAGGCCCTGCTTCATACTGTATAATGTAGAATACAGGCCCTGCTACATATTATAATTAATAAAAATAATTAGTCATTTAGCAGACGCTCTTATCCAGAGCGACTTACAGGAGCAATTAGGGTTAAGTGCCTTGCTCAAGGGCACATCGACAGATTTTTCACCTAGTCGTCTCGGGGATTAGAACCAGAGACCTTTCGGTTACTGGCACAACGCTCTTAACCACTAAGCTACCTGCCGCCTATATTGTATGGTGTAGAATACAGGCCCTGCTACATACTGTATGGTGTAGAATACAGGCAGGCCCTGCTCTAGAGAGCATGTGTTAATGATGATTGTGTACAAAGCCACTCTGAATACTATCTTTTAGAGCCCTAGCTCACACAATCATTTTCCCCATTTTAAAGACAGCATAAAGCCAGCATAAAGCCAGCATAAAGCCTAAAGCAGAACGTCAGCACTTAAGATGTTACACTGAACTAAACAATAGGCACAATGTCTTGGCTTTGCGACACCATTGTAGCTGTGAAATGAAGCTTTATTAAACTGCAATATTGTCCACGTACCACCTGCTGTATTCTCATAATGAGAGTGAAAGTAAGGATTCAAATTAGGGGAGAGAGAGAGTGAGGCCCTTTGCCTTCATTGACAATCAAGGGCTGCAGTCTGGTTTCATTTGTGAACATCTCAATAGGACAAGTTACAATGAAAGAGAAAGAGTGAGGCGGTACTGTGTACTGACAAAGCATTCCTTTCTTTCACCATGCAAGACCTTCACTATATAATATTCTATATAATATTATTTCCTTCACAATATTCTCCAACTTACGTCAACATGGTGATTTTGATAAGCCCAAATGAAATTGTTTCATCTAACTGTTTGTGGTACTGTGTGAATAACATGGCCACAATCCGGGTCAGCAGAGTGTATGCTACATCAGCATACAGTTCATTGTTTAGTATTGTGTGCAATGAGTACCACACACTGCAAAATCTATTATTTGTGTGTATTGTTCAGAAGTACAGAGGGGGGGCGCTGAGCACAAAACATTACACAGAATTAAGGAGAGAACTGCTGAGGCAATAAAATAAAATAAAATAAAAACTACCAGAGAAATGTGAAATGTTTTTTTAGCATTGTAATATTCCATCAAGGCACATGACATTAATATCTTGGTGCAGCTGGGGGCTTTATACAGCATCATTACAGTTGTTCTCCGTACTCACGGTAGTGTATGTATGTGCATGGCTCAGCTCCAAGAACGGTGAGTTTAGATTATAGCACCTACTCAACACAAAATTACAAATGAAGAAGGGATACGTGTCATAATGTGCTTACATGCACCGTTAATGCACCTCCCATCACCTCCCCTTCGGCCTTACTGTACAGATTTAATAGCAATATGAGACAAGGGCTGCGTCTCAAAGGGCACCCTATTCCCTATACAGTACGCTAAAATAGTGCACTATATAGTGAATAGGGTACCATTTGGGACACAGGAGAAGGCCTTCCCAAGCTGCTGCCAAACCAATCCAATCCCAGAAGGGTATAACGCCATCTCCATATTGCCAAACACCAGGGAGTCCAATCCACCAATCTACCAATCCACCAATCCAATCCAGGAGGATGTCCAACCCCTCAATCTGTTTATTAACATAATCCCTGTGAACTGTACAGTGTTTAAGGTTAAGGGTACAACAAGGAAACAACACGTGATCGCAATATTTTTAACAGAACATCTAATAATAAAATGGCTTGCTTTTTAGTATATGACAATCAAATTAAATAATAATAATAATAATATACTCCTAAAACACTCACAGCCACCCATCAAGTTATGAAGAACTAATCCTGGATATACCTGGAATTAATCCAAAATGTAAAATATAGATCGGAGAGTATCAAGTCTTCATTTGGAATTTGGTACTTAATATAGAAAGTATAAAATGTGTAATTTCTGGTCAAAATGATAGTGGACTCTTGAGTAATGCTTTAAGGAGCCCTAGTAGGCTTAGTGAGAGGAAACATACATGTAATTAGCCAAACGTGTTCTATTCTGTGGGTACAGTATGGAGAAACTGTCATATGAAATAGATTTCTAAGATGACAGCATTCACATCCCTTCACATCCCTCAAAAAAATTCCTGTCACTCAGCAGGCAGTGCATCTCCTAACTCCTGTCACTCAGCAGGCAGTGCATCTCCTAACTCCTGTCACTCAGCAGGCAGTGCATCTCTTAACTCCTGTCACTCAGCAGGCAGTGCATCTCCTAACTCCTGTCACTCAGCAGGCAGTGCATCTCTTAACTCCTGTCACTCAGCAGGCAGTGCATCTCCTAACTCCTGTCACTCAGCAGGCAGTGCATCTCTTAACTCCTGTCACTCAGCAGGCAGTGCATCTCCTAACTCCTGTCACTCAGCAGGCAGTGCATCTCCTATTTCCTGTCACTCAGCAGGCAGTGCATCTCTTAACTCCTGTCACTCAGCAGGCAGTGCATCTCCTAACTCCTGTCACTCAGCAGGCAGTGCATCTCTTAACTCCTGTCACTCAGCAGGCAGTGCATCTCCTAACTCCTGTCACTCAGCAGGTAGTGCATCTCCTAACTCCTGTCACTCAGCAGGCAGTGCATCTCTTAACTCCTGTCACTCAGCAGCAGTGCATCTCCTAACTCCTGTCACTCAGCAGGCAGTGCATCTCTTAACTCCTGTCACTCAGCAGGCAGTGCATCTCCTAACTCCTGTCACTCAGCAGGCAGTGCATCTCTTAACTCCTGTCACTCAGCAGGCAGTGCATCTCCTAACTCCTGTCACTCAGCAGGCAGTGCATCTCCTATTTCCTGTCACTCAGCAGGCAGTGCATCTCTTAACTCCTGTCACTCAGCAGGCAGTGCATCTCCTAACTCCTGTCACTCAGCAGGCAGTGCATCAATGGATCAGGAAATAAATCTTGTACTGAAAGCTACAGCTAGCTAGCACTGCAGTGCATAAAGCATGGTAAGTAGTTGACTCAACGAGCGATAGACAATAGTTGAACCGTTATGGAGAAGTAGCAGAGGGAGAGAGAGCTAGGTATATACAGTTGAAGTCGGAAGTTTACATACACCTTAGCCAAATACATTTAAACTCATTTTTTCACAATTCCTGACATTTAATCCTGGTAAAAATTCCCTGCCGTAGGTCAGTTAGGATCACCACTTTATTTTTAGAATGTGAAATGTCAGAATAATAGTAGAAAGAATGATTTATTTCAGCTTTTATTTCTTTCATCACATTCCCATTGGGTCAAATGAAAAAATGGGTCAGAAGTTTACATACACTCAATTAGTATTTGGTTGCGTTGCCTTTAAATTGTTTAACTTGGGTCAAACGTTTCGGGTAGCCTTCCACAAGCTTCCCACAATAAGTTGGGTGAATTTTGAACCATTCCTCCTGACAGATCTGGTGTAACTGAATCAGGTTTGTAGGCCTCCTTGCTCGCACACGCTTTTTCAGTTCTGCCCACACATTTTCTATAGAATTGAGGTCAGGGCTTTGTGATGGCCACTCCAATACCTTGACTTTGTTGTCCTTAAGCCATTTTGCCACAACTTTGGAAATATGCTTGGGGTCATTGTCCATTTGGAAGACCCATTTGCGACCAAGCTTTAACTTCCTGACTGATGTCTTGAGATGTTGCTTCAATATAGCCACATCATTTTCCTTCCTAATGATGCCATCTATTTTGTGAAGTGCACCAGTCCCTCCTTCAGCAAAGCACCCCCACAGCATGATGCTGCCACCCCCGTGCTTCACGATTGGGATGGTGTTCTTCGGCTTGCTAGCAACCCCATTTTTCCTCCAAACATAACGATGGTCATTATGGCCAAACAGTTCTATTTTTGTTTCATCAGACCAGAGGACATTTCTCCAAAAAGTACAATCTTTGTCCCCATGTGCAGTTGCAAACCGTAGTCTGGCTTTTTTAATGGCTGTTTTGGAGCAGTGGCTTCTTCCTTACTGAGCGGCCTTTCAGGTTATGTCGATATAGGACTCGTTTTACTGTGGATATAGATACTTTTGTACCAGTTTCCTCCAGCATCTTCACAAGGTCCTTTGCTGTTGTTCTGGGATTGATTTGCACTTTTCGCACCAAAGTACGTTAATCTCTAGGAGACAGAACGCGTCTCCTTCCTGAGCGGTATGACGGCTGCGTGGTCCCATGGGGTTTATACTATTGTTTGTACAGATGAACGTGGTACCTTCAGGCGTTTGGAAATTGCTCCCAAGGATGAACCAGACTTGTGGAGGTCTACAATTTTTTTTCTGTGGTCTTGGCTGATTTCTTTTGATTTTCCCATGATGTAAAGCAAAGAGGCACTGAGTTTGAAGGTAGGCCTTGAAACACATCCACAGGTACATCTCCAATTAACTCAAATGATGTCAATTAGCCTATCAGAAGCTTCTAAAGCCATGACATTTTCTGGAATTTTCCAAGCTGTTTAAAGGCACAGTCAACATAGTGTATGTAAACTTCTGACCCACTGGAATTGTGATACAGTGAATTATAAGTGAAATAATCTGTCTGTAAACAATTGTTGGAAAAACTACTTGTGTCAAGTAGATGTCCTAACCAACTTGCCAAAACTATAGTTTGTTAACAAGACATTTGTGGAGTGGATGAAAAACGAGTTTTAATGACTGTAAGCTTCCGACTTCAACTGTATGTACATATTTTTTTTTTTCATTTACCTTTCACTTTTTTTGAAAAATGCAGCTAATTTGGCCCACTCAACAACCTGACTCAAACAGAGAGAAATGCTATTGATGTTAGCATGCTCGCTCAGTCTTCACATGAGAACTGGGTTGAGGTGGAGCAACCTGGTATCTGGAAGACATGTAACCAGCCCAGGTGACAGACCCAGGCAACTAGTGGTCAAGTTACTGAGGTGTAAGGACAAGATTGTTGTTCTGGAGAGAGCCAAGAACTTGAGAGGAACCAATATCTTCCTCAACGAGGACTTCTCTGAAGCCACAGAGGCGGAAATAACTTATCCCAGCTATGAAAGCTGCCAGAGGGCATGGGAACGTTGCCCAAAAGCCAATCCTCAGGGTCAGTAACTTCAGCCCAACATCACACTGATTTATTTTGTTTCTATTTATCAAATCAAATCAAATATCAAATAATTAAAGAGCAGCAGTAAAATAAAATAACAGTAGGGACGCTATATATAGGGGGTACCGGTACAGAGTCAATGTGCAGGGGGCACCGGTTAGTCGAGGTAATTGAGGTAATATGTACAGTGGGGGGAAAAATTATTTAGTCAGACACCAATTGTGCAAGTTCTCCCACTTAAAAAGATGAGAGAGGCCTGTAATTTTCATCATAGGTACAAGTCAACTATGACAGACAAATTGAGAAAAGAAAATCCAGAAAATCACATTGTAGGATTTTTAATGAATTTATTTGCAAATTATGGTGGAAAATAAGTATTTGGTCATCTACAAACAAGCAAGATTTCTGGCTCTCACAGACCTTTAACTTCTTCTTTAAGAGGCTCCTCTGTCCTCCACTCGTTACCTGTATTAATGGCACCTGTTTGAAGTTGTTATCAGTATAAAAGACACCTGTCCACAACCTCAAACAGTCACACTCCAAACTCCACTATGGCCAAGACCAAAGAGCTGTCAAAGGACACCAGAAACAAAATTGTAGACCTGCACCAGGCTGGGAAGACTGAATCTGCAATAGGTAAGCAGCTTGGTTTGAAGAAATCAACTGTGGGAGCAATTATTAGGAAATGGAAGACATACAAGACCACTGATAATCTCCCTCGATCTGGGGCTCCATCATTGGACACTGTGTTAACAAACCTCCAAACGAGCTTCAATGCCATACAACACTCCTTCAGTAGCCTCCAACTGCTCTTAAACACTAGTAAAACTAAATGCATGCTCTTCAACCGAACGCTGCTTGCACCCGCCCACCCGACTAGAATCACTACTCTCGACGGGTCTGACCTAGAGTATGTGGACAACTACAAATACCTAGGTGTCTGGTTAGACTGTAAACTCTCCTTCCAGACTCACATTAAGAATCTCCAATCCAAAATTAAATCTAGAATCGGTTTCCTATTTCGCAACAAAGCCTCCTTCACTCATGCTGCCAAACATGCCCTCGTAAAACGGACTATCCTACCGATCCTTGACTTCGGCGATGTCATTTACAAAATAGCCTCCAACCAGTGGCGGCTCCTGAAAAAATTCTCAGGGGGGGCAATTTTTCTGATGATTTAGGTGACCTACACACATTTTAAAAAAGATATGTCCAGCAACAACATGAAGACAGGGGCAGCATATAAGTCAATACTGATATACACATTACTTGCTTCAAAAAGGCCTCATGGTTGAATTGGAAATATGTGCACCTGAGCAAGCAGGAGCTTTTGATAGAGGCTACTGAAAACATTGATGCAAGTTATTGGTAATAAGAAATTTTTATAGACTTCCATATTCTGCCCTCTTGTATAGATTTGTGAAAATGAACAGTGATAGACATTTTGCCTGAAAACAGAATTTGAAAGAAATTTGAAAGAAATTTTCTAGAAAAGGTAAACACAGCTATCTGTATGGCTTTGTAAATATGAACAACCATATTCTGGCCAATTGTATAGATTTGTAAAAAAAATTGTTTACTTTTTTTTAAATGAAAAATAACTATTTTAAACAACATCAACTGTGAACTGATTTGGGCGTGTGTGTGTTAAAGAGACAGACAGGGAGGGACAAAGAGAGAGAGAGGCTACATTACTTGTACTGAAACTGTTCTCTTCTCTCTTTCAATGCAGCAAAGCGGTCAATGACTTTCTCATTGAAATCAGGCATGCTGAGGACTAGTTTACTAGTTACTTTTTAGCTTGCTGCATGATCAAATTCAGCTGATGCGCATAGCAATGCACGTAATGGCCTTTCTTGAAATGCTCACGCACCTTTTGCCTTCTCTCGCCTCATCACACTGGCTCCATCGTAAGCTTGCGCAATGAGTTTGACTTTCACGTCGTCGGCAAAAAGACCGTTCAGTCTCTCCAAAAGCACACTGGCGATTGAGACTGAGGTTGATTCCGAGATGGGAAGGAACTCAAAAAAGCGCTCCTGCACTTTGTGGTTGTCTCTTTGATGTGAACTTCTTTCAAAGAGACAATCGAGTTGCACTGAACGCTATAGCCATCTTGATAGTAGTACGTGAATTGATTGATGCTGCTACCCGCTCTTTTCTTAGTTACGTTCATGATTACGTTACGTATGACGAAAGCGCGTAAGTGCAAGCCCTCAGAAACCCATAGAGATTGTATTGAAAGCTCTGAAATTTGAAAAAAATAGATTTTACATGGGAGTCTATGACAGACTTCTGGGCGATTTTCAACCTGACTGAAATCGCCCCAAAAGGGGGGGGGGGCATTTGAAGCACGACTTTAGCCTGATTGGACATTTAGTGGCAGTGTGGCACTGTGGCAGATCAGACGTCTAGATTACAACACTGATAACTACTGTTGCCGTGATATAATTGATTAGAAAAAAAATCCCTTCCTTTTCCCGTTTGGCAGTGCGTCGCCCATATCGCCCTATTGAACACACCGCCCCTGCCTCCAACACTCTACTCAGCAAATTGGATGTAGTCTATCACAGTGCCATCCGTTTTGTCTCCAAAGCCCCAAATACTACCCACCACTGTGACCTGTACGCTCTTGTTGGCTGGTCCTCACTACATATTCATCGCCAAACCCACTGGCTCCAGGCCATCTATAAATCACTGGTAGGCAAATCCCTGCCTTATCTTAGCTCATTGGTCACCATAGCAACACCCACCCGTAGTATGCGCTCCAGCAGGTATATCTCACTGGTCATCCCCAAAGCCAACACCTCCTTTGGCCGCCATTCCTTCCAGTTCTCTGCTGCCAATGACTGGAACAAATTGCAAAAATCTCTGAAGCTGGAGACACTTATCTCCCTCACTAACTTTAAGCATCAGTTGTCAGAGCACCTTACCGATCACTGCACCTGTACATAGCCCATCTGAAATTAGCCCGCCCAACTACCTCATCCCTATATTGTTATTTATTTTGCTCATTTGTACCCCAGTATCTCTATTTGCACATCATCTCTTGCACATCTATCATTCCAGTGTTAATACTAATTGTAATTATTTTGCACTATAGCCTATTTATTACCTTACCTCCATAACTTGCTACATTTGCACACACTGTATATATATTTTTTCTGTTGTATTTTTGACTTTGTTTTGTTATACCCCATATGTAACTCTGTGTTGTTGTTTTTATCGCACTGCTTTGCTTTATCTTGGCCAGGTCGCAGTTGTAAATGAGAACTTGTTCTCAACTGGCTTACCTGGTTAAATAAAGGTTAAATAAAAAAATAAAAAAATAAAATCTCACCCCGTGGGGTCAAAATGATCACAAGAACGGTGAGCAAAAATCCCAGAACCACACGGGGGGACCTAGTGAATGACCTGCAGAGAGCTGGGACCAAAGTAACAAAGCCTACCATCAGTAACACACTACGCCGCCAGGGACTCAAATCCTGCAGTGCCAGACATGTCCCCCTGCTTAAGCCAGTACATGTCCAGGCCCATCTGAAGTTTGCTAGAGTGCATTTGGATGATCCAGAAGAGGATTGGGAGAATGTCATACGGTCAGATGAAACCAAAATATAACTTTTTGGTAAAAACTCAACTCGTCGTGTTTGGAGGACAAAGAAAGCTGAGTTGCATCCAAAGAACACCATACCTACTGTGAAGCATGGGGGTGGAAACATCATGCTTTGGGGCTGTTTTTCTGCAAAGGGACCAGGACGACTGATCCGTGTAAAGGAAAGAATGAATGGGGCCATGTATCGTGAGATTTTGAGTGAAAACCTCCTTCCATCAGCAAGGGCATTGAAGATGAAACATGGCTGGGTCTTTCAGCATGACAATGATCCCAAACACACCGCCCGGGCAACGAAGGAGTGGCTTCGTAAGAAGCATTTCAAGGTCCTGGAGTGGCATAGTCAGTCTCCAGATCTCAACCCCATAGAAAATCTTTGGAGGGAGTTGAAAGTCCGTGTTGCCCAGCGACAGCCCCAAAACATCACTGCTCTAGAGGAGATCTGCATGGAGGAATGGGCCAAAATACCAGCAACAGTGTGTGAAAACCTTGTGAAGACTTACAGAAAACGTTTGACCTGTGTCATTGCCAACAAAGGGTATATAACAAAGTATTGAGAAACTTTTGTTATTGACCAAATACTTATTTTCCACCGTAATTTGCAAATAAATCCATTAAAAATCCTACAATGTGATTTTCAGGATTTTTTTTCTCATTTTGTCTGTCATAGTTGACGTGTACCTATGATGAAAATTACAGGCCTCTCTCATCTTTTTAAGTGGGAGAACTTGCACAATTGGTGGCTGACTAAATACTTTTTTTCCCCACTGTATGTGTGCAATGCTTGATAATGTGTTTGGTGTTAAGAGAGGTCTATTTTCTGGGTGACCTGAACATTGACTGGTTAGCAACTGGCTGTCCTGTCAAGAAGAAGCTTCTAACTTTTGATTAATGCCTGTAACATGACCCAGGTATAACTCAACCAACTAGAGTGTATACGAATAGTGTTGGATCTGTAACATCCACTTGTATTGATCCTATCTTCTCCTTGGTCTTCATTGTGCTGCTTACTTGGTGATGCCCCTTGCTTAGTGGTGTTGCAGACTCTGGGGCCTTTCAGAACAGGTGTATATATACTGAGATCATGTGACAGATCATGTGACACTTAGATTGCACACAGGTGGACTTTATTTAACGATGCTTTGAGGGTGACGGTTGTCAATGTGTGCAGAGGGTCCCTGGTTCAAGCTCAAGGAGCGACTTACAGCTCTCTAGCTGGAGGTAAGCAAACTTCTCATTTGGTGTTGAGTATAGCTTAACCATGTATTAGATCATAGGTTGGTAGTTAGTTGTAGTTAGGTATTGTATTTATTATAGGTTAGTATTGTTGTTATTGTAGGTTTCCGTAGGTTATTGTAGGCTAGTATTGAAGCACGAGGCTAGCTAGCTAGCGGGTAGCTACTGGTAACGATTAGCAACGATTAGCAACGGTGGAGAGCTTCCCATATGGTGTTGAGTAAAGCTTAACCATGTATTAGATCGTAGGTTGGTAGTTAGTTGTAGTTAGGCATTGTATTTATCATAGGCTAGTTTTTGTTGTTATTGTAGGTTTCCGTAGGTAATTGTAGGTTAGTATCGAAGCACGAGGCTAGCTAGCTAGCGGGTAGCTACTGGTAACGATTAGCTGTTCCCACTGTTAAATGTGCTGCTAGCCAACGTTTAATTTTTGCTGCGTTCTGCGTTATGTAAGGAACTAGACACGGACATGAATTATCTGTTTAGTGTGCTAACACACTCTTGGCAGTTTGTTGTAACCAAGTATTGGTGCTAAATTGTGTGTTAATGGATGCTAGCTTGCTAGTTAGCTACGGCGTCATAGCTAGGTATCGTGGGTAGCTACTGTGTCTTGGCAGTGTCTTCCGCCGTGCCGGCTGTAGCACGAAGCGAGCTAATTAGCCGTTTTTTTCGAACAGAGTCAGAGTCAACACAGTAGCCATTGTGTGCCGGGTGTAGCACGAAGCTAGCTAGCTAGCCGTTCTTCAAACAAAGCCAACACAGTGGCCATTGCTAGCTACCCAACACGACCAGCGAACGGTACGGTAGTAGCTAATTACAATATACTTGTCCTAGCTAGCCAACGTTGAATCATTGCTGCGTCATGAAAGGAACTTGACACAGACACGAATGATCTGTTTAGTGTGTAATCATACTATTGGTGGTTTGCTGTGACCAAGTGTTTGTGCTAAACTGTGTGTTACTGGATGCTAGCATGCTAGTTAGCTAGTTAACACACTATTGGTGGTTTGTTGTGAGTATTGGTGCTTAACTGTGTGTTAAACTGTGTGTTATTGGATGCTAGCATGCTAGTCAGCTATGGTGTCATAGTTGGCTAGCTGAATAAAGTGGGTTGAGTCTATTCCTTTAAACATTGAACAACTGTGGTTCACAACAATTCTGATTTCTAAAGGTGGAAGTTGGGAGAGTTTTTGTTCGGGTGGCTCAGTGAAACAATTTTAGTTTCTGAGGTAGAAGTTTTTGGTGAGGGAGGCCCCCCTCTCTCCTCTCCCAGATGCTTAGCTCATTTCATTCCGATCTCCTCTGCATTTTTGTAGCCATTTGCTACAGCCTGTCAACTATGCCTCTGCCTATCCCTGTTCTCTCCTCTCTGCACAGGCTACACAAACAACGCACCACACCGCGCGGCTGCTGCCTCTCTAACCTGGTGGTCCCTGCACGCACCCCTCACCTGGAGTTCCAGGTCGCAGGCAGCCTCTGGAACTGCCGTTCTGCTGCCAACAAAGCTGACTTCATCCCAGCCTATGCCAACCTCCAGTCCCTCGACTTCCTGGCGCTGACGGAAACATGGATCACCACTGAAAACACGGCTACTCCTACTGCTCTCTCCTCGTCTGACCATGTGTTCTCGCATACCCCGAGAGCATCTGGTCAGAGGGGTGGTGGTACAGGAATCCTCATCTCTCCCAAGTGGACATTCTCAATTTTTCCCCTAACCCATCTGTCTATCTCCTCATTTGAATTCCATGCTGTCACAGTCACTAGCCCATTTAAGCTTAATATCCTTGTCATCTATCGCCCTCCAGGTTCCCTTGGAGAGTTCATCAACGAGCTTGACGCCTTGATAAATTCCTTTCCTGAGGATGGCTCACCCCTCACAGTTTTGGGGGATTTCAACCTCCCTATGTCCACGTTTGACTCATTTCTCTCTGCCTCCTTCTTTCCACTCCTCTCCTCTTTTGACCTCACCCTCTCACCGTCCCCCCCTACTCACAAGGCAGGCAATACGCTTGACCTCATCTTCACTAGATGCTGCTCCTCTACTAATCTCACTGCAACTCCCCTCCAAGTCTCCGACCACTACTTTGTTTCCTTTTCTCTCTCGCTCTCCTCCCACACTACTCACTCTGCCCCTACACAGATGGTAATGCGCCGCCGCAACCTTCGCTCTCTCTCTCCCACTACTCTCTCCTCTTCCATCCTATCATCTCTTCCCTCTGCTCAATCGTTCTCCCTCCAATCTCCTGATTCTGCCTCCTCAACCCTCCTCTCCTCCCTTTCTGCATCCTTTGACTCTCTGTGTCCCCTATCCTCCTGGCCGGCTCGGTCCTCCCCTCCAGCTCCGTGGCTTGATGACTCACTGCGAGCTCACAGAACAGTGCTCCGGGCAGCGGAGCGGAAATGGAAGAAAACTAAACTCCCTACCGACCTGGCATCTTTTCACTCCCTCCTCTCTACATTTTCTTCATCTGTTTCTGCTGCTAAGCCACCTCTACCACCTAATTCCAAGCATCTGCCTCTAACCCTAGGAAGCTCTTTGCCACATTTTCCTCCCTCCTGAATCCTCCTCCCCCCCCCCCCCCCTCCTCTCTCTCTGTGGATGACTTCGTCAACCACTTTGAAAAGAAGGTTGACGACATCCGATCCTCGTTTGTTAAGTCTAATAACACTGCTGGTCCTGCTCACACTGCCCTACCCTATGCTTTGACTTCTTTCTCCCCTCTCTCTCCAGATAAAATCCTGCGACTTGTGACTGCAGGCCGCCCAACAACCTGCCCGCTTGACCCCATCCCCTCCTCCCTTCTCCAGACCATCTCCGGTGACCTTCTCCCCTACCTCACCTCGCTGATCAACTCATCCTTGACCGCTGGCCATGTCCCTTCCGTCTTCAAGAGAGCGAGAGTTGCTCCCCTTCTCAAAAAACCAACACTCGACCCCACTGATGTCAACAACTACAGACCAGTATCCCTTCTTTCTTTCTTTCCAAAACTATTGAGCGTGCCGTCTTTAGCCAACTCTCTTGCTATCTCTCTCAGAATGACCTTCTTGATCCAAACCAATCAGGTTTCAGGACTGGTCATTCAACTGAGACTGCTCTTCTCTGTGTCACGGAGACTCTCCGCACTGCTAAAGCTAACTCTCTCTCCTCTGCTCTTGTCCTTCTAGACCTGTCTGCTGCCTTTGATACTGTGAACCATCAGATCCTCCTCTCCACCCTCTCCGAGATGGGCATCTCCGGCGCGGCTCACTCCTGGATTGCGTCCTACCTGACCGGTCGCTCCTACCAAGTGGCGTGGCGGGAAGCTGTCTCCGCACCACGTGCTCTCACCACTGGTGTCCCCCAGGGATCGGTTCTGGGCCCTCTCCTTTTCTCCCTATACACCAAGTCACTTGGCTCTGTCATATCCTCACATGGTCTCTCCTATCATTGCTACGCTGACGATACACAACTAATCTTCTCCTTTCCCCCTTCTGATAACCAGGTGGCGAATCGCATCTCTGCATGTCTGGCAGACATATCAGTATGGATGACGGATCACCACCTCAAGCTGAACCCTGGCAAGACGGAGCTGCTCTTCCTCCCGGGGAAGGACTGCCCGTTCCATGATCTCGCCATCACGGTTGACAACTCCGCTGTGTCCTCCTCCCAGAGTGCGAAGAGCCTAGGCGTGACCCTGGACAACACCCTGTCGTTCTCCGCCAACATCAAGGCGGTGACCCGCTCCTGCAGGTTCATGCTCTACAACATTCGGAGAGTGCGACCCTGCCTTACACAGGAAGCGGCGCAGGTCCTGGTCCAGGCACTTGTCATCTCCCGTCTGGACTACTGCAACTCGCTGTTGGCCGGGCTCCCTGCCTGTGCCATTAAACCCCTACAACTCATCCAGAATGCCGCAGCCCGTCTGGTGTTCAACCTTCCCAAGTTCTCTCACGTCACCCCCCCTCCTCCGCACACTCCACTGGCTTCCAGTTGAAGCTCGCATCCGCTACAAGACCATGGTGCTTGCCTATGGAGCAGTGAGGGGAACGGCACCTCTGTACCTTCAGGCTCTGATCAGTCCCTACACCCAAACGAGGACATTGCGTTCATCCACCTCTGGCCTGCTGGCTCCCCTTCCTCTGCGGAAGCATAGCTCCCGCTCAGCCCAGTCAAAACTGTTCGCTGCTCTGGCACCCCAATGGTGGAACAAGCTCCCTCACGACGCCAGGACAGCGGAGTCACTCACCACCTTCCGGAGACATTTGAAACCCCACCTCTTTAAGGAATACCTGGGATAGGATAAAGTATTCCTTCTAACCCCCCCCCCCCCCCCCCAAATTGTAAAGTGGTTATCCCACTGGCTATAGGGTGAACGCACCAATTTGTGAGTCGCTCTGGCTAAGAGCGTCTGCTAAATGACGTTAATGTGCCCTTGAGCAAGGCACTTAACCCTAATTGCTCCTGTAAGTCGCTCTGGTTAAGAGCGTCTGCTAAATGACTAAAATGTAATGTAAATGTAACTAATTGTGTGACTTCTGAAGGTAATTGGTTGCACCAGATCTTATTTAGGGGCTTCATAGCAAAGGGGGTGAATACATATGCACGCACCACTTTTCCGTTATTTGTTTTTTATAATTATTTGAAACAATTTGTTGTTGTTTTTTCACTTCACCAATTTGGACTATGTTGTGCATGTCCATTATATGAAATCCAAATAAAATCAATTTAAATTACAGGTTGTAATGCAACAAAATAGGAACAATGCCAAGGGGGATGAATACTTTTGCAAGGCACTGTACATACCCCAAAAAACATTCCACCAGGGGTCTCTTCACAGTCCCAAAGTCCAGAACGTATTCACAGCAATGCACAGTTTTATACAGAGCCATGATCGCATGGAACTTCCATCTCCAATTACTCAAGCAAAAAGCAAAATTACCTTTACGAGTTAAACATTCTCTTGGAATGGCAGAGACACACACAAACACACGCACACACAAACACACGCAGACACAGACACACTCCAACACACAGACACACTCTAACACACAGACTAGGGCTGTTGCGGTGACCGTATTACTGCCACACCGGCGGTCACAGGTGATGAAGGCAGTCAAATTCCATGTGACCGTTTAGTCACGGTAATTAGGCTTCTCCAAGCTCTGATGCTGCTGATGGTCATTAGTAGCCTACCAAACTTGCTAACTGCCTGGTACTCAGCACTCTATTGTCCCTCTAATCACTCTGACATCAATGCAAATGTAATCGGAAATCTAATCAAACACTTAATGAGAGCCCATGAGCTCATGTTGTGCAACATTTCTATTGGCTATGCAATTGTGACCTGTTTCAGGAAACTAGGCGAATGTCACAGGTCACTACTTCACAGGAGAGCCGTTTGAACGTAAACTTATTTTTTTGTGCCTTAACAACGAACTTGTATGCCATCTGTAAATACGAATAAAATTGTTAAATTACGAGCGTAGTTGGTTTAGCCACAGAAAAAGACAGCAACCTTCCCGCTAGCCATGATTGACTGAGATAATGAGTGGGCTGGACATGCCGAGTGATGAGTTTGGATTGGTCTGCCATATAGCACGCTTCTGTCTATTTGAGCTGGTCAGTATGTCTAGGTAATCCTGTCTAACGCTGCTTTTTAAAAATGTATTGTGTATTAAAACTGCATAAGTGTTGCTCTCCACTTTCTGGAGGACTGAGTTTTGAAATCATTGGAATTCGAGTATGATAGCTAAGGAGATGGAGAAAACACCTGTCTCCGGATTACATCTTCAAACTAAGGGCAACCATGGCATCCGACAGGAGACGCGTTGATCCATGAATGATGTATGCGGGTAAGATAGTCTAGCTAGATACATTTTCAGATAGTACACGTTTCTAATTTTGACAGAAAGAGTGATTTGCTTGGCTAGCTATAGCCTAATGTTAGCTAGCTAACATTGAACCTGGTTGGTTAGCTACCTGTAGATTCATGCAGGGTAGTAACGTCATGAGTTGTGATTATGCTTCATTGTTTACCTAGCTAGCTAGCTAAAGTTAGCTGGCTGGCTCGCTAGCTAACGTTACATGTATGTCCTTATTATTCGTATCTCAGAGTCATTTGCTTAGCTAGCTATAGCCTAATGTTAGCTAGCTAACATTGAACCTGGTTGGTTAGCTACCTGCAGATTCATGCAGGGTAGTAACGTCATAAGTTGTAATTATGATCATTGTTTAGCTAGCTACATGTCTTAACAAAAGTCTCCACAATGCAAGTAACCATTTCGGGTGCGTTCGTAAATTCAGTCTGGCTATCTACTCCGATTTCAGAGCACTCTCGTCTGAGTGTGCCAGAGCATAGAATAACTGATTAATTTACGAACGCTCAACACCCGTTGAATATTGCCGGTGTCAGTAAACGTAGTCAAAAAAGCATAATTAAATTGTTGCCAGCAGCAGTCACCAACGCTCTGGATAACATGAAAACAGCCTAACCAGCTCAGCTAGGGTGAGTAAAATGGTCAGAGTGGGGTGTTCTCTCATTATGTGTCTGGAAGTAGCTAGCAAGCTAGCCAATGTTAGCCAGTTAGCTTGGGTGCTTGACTGCCGTTGTGAGGTCAGAACGTTTGGATCAACCCTACTCATCGGCCAGAGCGTCCGGTGTGTGCGCTGAACACTCCGAGAGCGACACGTTTTGAATTTATGAATGGACAATCTGACAGCACAGTTGCAGTCACCAACGCTCTGGATAACATAACAGCCTAACCAGCTCTGCTAGGGCGAGTAATGTTCAGTGAGCTGTTCTGTCTGGAAGTAGCTAGCAAGTTAGTGCTTGACTTCTGGGTGCTTCTCGGGTGCTTCTTTTCTCAAAAGTGAGTTTAGAAGTTTATCAAATTTCAAAGCAAAATTACTTTTCCACTGTTCCTCAACTCTAGTGTATGATATACCATTTTGTAGCTCTGAGTCTCTACTTTTATCCAATGTAAAAAACACAATTTCAAATTTTACTACATAAGACCGATTTGAGCCGGTCGGTCACAATTGCTTGAGAAAACAGAGTGATGGCCTCTATTAAAAAGAGGAGGATCCCATCAGCTTTCTATAGGCCAGGCCTACTATATTTATTTCTCAACTTTCCTAATATTAAGCACATTGCTTCTCTTTACAACAGGAGTATAGCCTACCTGGCTGGCATGAAAATGAATCACGTGAAAAGCGTCCTCCATTCGCTATTTAAGTGCACAGATTAAATGTATTTTTCCCCTGCCCATGTTTTGAGACAGGTGCATGATAATGGTCTATTCTAAATCAAAACAAATTTCACACATATATTATTTAGTATTTGTAAAAACAAGATTAAATCAAGAATAGTCTGATGGTGACAATATTAGCCTTTCACTTGTGAATTATAATTATCACCTGTGAATAATGCCCAGTGTAAGGCAAGAAACAAAGCCTAGCCCATAGGCCTATATGTTTTGATAAGGTTCGTATCACAACTAAAGTGGCCAAATAACTTATTAAAATCAAGCACATTAATTCGGTTTACAAGGGGTGTAGAGCCTAACTGGCATACATAAGCAGCGCGTGAGTTTCAAGTTTGGGGAAAATAATTTTCACCATAAAAATTGACCTTTACAATAAAAGCATTACATGCATAATCACATTTGCGGTCACTTTTGATAATGGTGTTTTCCCGCTAATGGAACATTCACGCTTTATAGCCCTGTGCACAGTTCTTATAAGTGAAGAAATAGCCTAATAGTTTATCAACATTTTAAGGTAAATATTCTGATTATTGATTCAGCCTCAATGCGTAAAAAATAATTTTTGATGCTAGTGGTTGTATTATTTTGGGATCTATCGCATCCCACAACTGTCTCAGACTATGTTTGGAATATTTATTTCTCTCACGGAATAGGTCAACTTTTGTATTATGGGGGATAGATAATAGATTGACATAGGCTAGTGCTTTTGCTATTCGTTAGGCCTACTCATCTTGTTGGCTGACGAAAAGTAAAATGTGGACAGTTCTTCCAATATCTTCAATATGCACCTCAGAATTTGATAAGGACGCGCACAGTTGCGTCTCCGATGTGTCTGTCTTCACTTGTAACCTGTGAGAAAGACCCGATCACATGATGGAGAGACATGTGAGTGAGAGGTGCTTCGGAGCAGGCAGCACTCAGGGAGAAGGGCACAACGCAGCACTCCGGGCCAAGGGCACAATGGCCACTGGCCGCAAAAGGCATAGATTTTTTTAAGGTGCATTATGGCCACACAAAGGGGATGCCGCCGGGGAATTCCAGGCATTATCAAGTGCTTGTCAAATTGTGAATGAGAGACTGATGAAGTGTGTAAAGCCTGCGCAAAAAAACAAAGCAGACCTCATGCCTTTCATGTGACTTCTTTCAAATCCTCATTAGAGTCGCATCATGCAGCCTTACAATGTATAAAAAATCCAAACACATAGCCCAACGTTTGTAGAACAACTACATTTACATTAATAACTCTAAATTAAGCATATAGGAACACCTATTTCTTTGTTAACCGCTCGACACAGAATAGCCGCATGTGCGGCTGTCCCTCAAATTGTTTGGTGAAAATATCCTTTCTATTTTAATCAGCTTTGTTCAGTTGTTTTCTTCATACTATAAAATAATATAAAATAATGCCACGGAATTCTAAGCAAATCTTGTCTGCTAAATTAACTAGTGTAGCCCACAGCCATATGGCATAGCCAGATCAGGACCTAACATAAGGACAACTCAGAGTACGCTATTCTGTTAGTCTGAAATAGACTACATTTTCTTCATGTCATGTTTCTTTAGACCTGTCTAAAATAAATAATGGATTTATTGTGATGGTGTAGGCTATATTACATTGATTTATTAGACTTTTTACAAATGTAGATGTTCCAAAGGTCTGCATCAGTGGCTTGTAGGCTATGTGTGGAAGCCAGGAGATGCTAAATGTGTTTATGTTAATTAACGGTCAAGTACCGTGAGACCGACTGTTATTTGCTTGACAATCACCGACTGACGAAATTTGTGTTAGGCCACAGCTTTAACACAGACACACTCTAACACACAGACACACAGAGACACATGTATTTTTTTTAGCTGCATTTTTTGTATTGTTTTTACATTTACATTTTAGTAAATGTTTTTAGTTGTATTGTTTGTGTATCACTGTATTTTAAATGTGTGTGACTGTCCTTGTCCATCAGTCTATCAGTGTTTTGTTACTTGTCAGGTTTTGTGTTTTTTTGTGGAACCCAGGAAGAGTAGCTGCTGCCTCTGCAAAAGCAAATGGGGAACGAAATGACCAAAAATAAGCTATACAACACTGCAACTCTTCCAAGTCAAGGTTAGTTTTTTAGTTTTATAAATGTATTGATACCAGGGCCTGCGGTTGTAACTGCTAAACTGCTTGCTGTACACTGTACAGTGTGATTGTACACATGGGATTGGATTGTGGGTTTACTAACGCGTTAGCTCTAGTTTGTTGACTACAATGTTACTATGGTGACCACGACGTAGGCTGTGTAGCGGTTAGCGGTTACGAAGGTTTGGCTTGGAGAGGTTTTTGCGCCTGGTCACAGACAGCTCTTGTGTTGTGCACTGAAGTACACAAGAGAAGGGAAAAGGTGAGACGAGGAGAGCGCGTAGAGCGTGAGAAGGAATTATACCACGAGCAAAGTGAGGATGCTGTTTGTATGTGGCTGCTATGAAAGTGAACTGTGTGTGTGGATGATCAGGGGTGTATTCATTCTGCCAATTCTGTTACAAGACGTTTCTTAAACAGAAGCAAACAGAATAAAACTGGGAGGGACCTACCTGAATTTGTTCAATAGAAACTCTCGTTTTAGTAGCAAAGGTTTTGCAAATGTTTGGACTAATGATTACACCCAGATCAGCTAGATCAAATCAAATCAAATCAAATGTTATTGGCCACATGCGCCGAATACAACAGGTGCAGACATTACAGTGAAATGCTTACTTACAGCCCTTAACCAACAGTGCATTTATTTGTAATAAAAATGTAAAATAAAACAACAACAAAAAAGTGTTGAGAAAAAAAGAGCAGAAGTAAAATAAAATAACAGTAGGGAGGCTATATATACAGGGGGGGTACCGGTGCAGAGTCAATGTGCGGGGGCACCGGCTAGTTGAGGTGCAGGCAAGAGTGTGAGAGGCGGTATTGAATGTGTCACGGTCTGTCACCTTGATCACTCCAATTTGTCTCTCGACCGCCTACATTATAAACGTTCCTTTGTTGGCTAGGTTGTAGCGACCTCATGATGGGTATTATGTACATTTTAGACATTTAGCAGATGCTCTTATCCAGAGCCGCTTACAGTAGTGAGTGCATACATTTTCATACTTTTTTTCATACTGATCCCCCATGGGAATCGAACCCGCAACCCTGGCGTTGCAAGCACCATGCTCTACCAACTGAGCCACATGGGGCAAATTTGAACATCATGTAGTAGCCTAAACCTATCAATGTTACATTGAGCTGGGTGAAGGGAATATGAATGATAGCCATCCAATATGCTGTAATATAAATAATGCCGTGCTCATAAAAAAAAAAAAAAAGTTTCCTCCCTAGTCTTGAATGGCAAGACCTGCCACTAATGGGGCTGAGGAAAAGAGATGAAACAGAACCAGACCTGATGGGGCTGAGGAATAGAGATGAAACAGAACCAGACCTGATGGGGCTGAGGAATAGAGATTAAACAGAACCAGACCTGATGGAGCTGAGGAATAGAGATGAACCAGACCTGATGGAGCTGAGGAATAGAGATGAAACAGAACCAGACCTGATGGGGCTGAGGAATAGAGATGAAACAGAACCAGACCTGATGGGGCTGAGGAATAGAGATGAAACAGAACCAGACCTGATGGGGCTGAGGAATAGAGATGAAACAGAACCAGACCTGATGGGGCTGAGGAATAGAGATGAAACAGAACCAGACCTGATGGAGCTGAGGAATAGAGATGAAACAGAACCAGACCTGATGGGGCTGAGGAATAGAGATGAAACAGAACCAGACCTGATGGGGCTGAGGAATAGAGATGAAACAGAACCAGACCTGATGGAGCTGAGGAATAGAGATGAAACAGAACCAGACCTGATGGAGCTGAGGAATAGAGTATATTGATAGAGTGTATAATGATGTGTAGATTAAACTAACCATTTACATCTTATTTAATTTGTCGAATGAAATTCGACTTCCTTTAATTACAATTCAATTCAAATTATGCTTCCTGTGGGGAGTGGCAAATTCAAATGACATTCCCTGTTGGGAAACCATTGGCTCTCTTTGTGAGACTCAGACCATTCCTCCTTTCCCCCGTAATGACTGGTGTATTGTGTGAGCTTGCGTGCGCGCGTGTGCGTGTGTGTTCGTGGTGCACAGAGCAGGCTGAACCCCCTGGGAGAGAGAGCACTTGATTAATGATGTGGAAATGCTTTGCCCTTTCAGCTGATTAAATAAAACTGACTGGATTTTTACATTTTATAATAAAGTGACCCCACCGTGCCCGAGATGACACGGTTGGAAAGCTACGTTTGTGTGTGTGTGTGTGTGTGCGTGTGTGTGTGTGTGTGTGTGTGTGTGTGTGTGTGTGCGTGTGTGTGCGTGTGTGTGCGTGTGTGTGCGTGTGTTTGTGTGTGTGTGTGTGTGTGTGTGTGTGTGTGTGTGTGTGTGTGTGTGTGTGTGTGTGTGTGTGTGTGTGTACGTGCGCACATCCCACTTTCGGGCTAGTTCTTTCTTTATTTTTTTGTCACTTGCCGATATGAGCAGGTTTGTGTTGTCAGGCAGAAAGAGTCATTTTATTTTGTCACTACCTGCCACACGGCCCTGTGAATACAAACCACACACAGTAACAGATTTACCTTTCAATTTCCTCAAACTGTTATTGCTCGTTGGAGCATTGCCGTGTGGCATCTCCCCTCTTGGACGTGTGTGTGTCTTAGAGTGTGGCTGTTTCAAAAATAGGATGTTTATGGGAATTGCAATCTCCTTAAAAAAAAAATGATTCTGATCACTGTTATTGCTTCTGGGGAAATATCGCATCATACCATATTATACCTCTTTCATATTTCTGGAAACGGAGTAAAAGGGGGCAGGCAAACGACAGGTCAAGGGCAGGCAGAGGTCAGTAATCCAGATCAGAGTGCAAAAGGTACAGAACGGCAGGCAGTCTCAGGGTCAGGGCAGGCAGAGGTCAATTATCCAGGGTGGTGTGACAAGGTACAGAACGGCAGGCAGGCTCAGGGTCACGGCAGGCAGAATGGTCAAAACCGGGAAAACTAGAAAACAGGAACTTTAGAAAAGACAGGAGCAAGGGGGAAAATGCTGGTAGGCAGAATGAAACTAAATGAACTGGCAACAGACAAACAGAGAACACAGGTATAAATACACTGGGGATAATGGGGAAGATGGGCGACACCTGGAAACAGGAGACAAAGGGCTGTGAGACATGGGTTTGATCCTAGACACATGAAAAGTGGGATGTATACGGAGGGTACGGGGCAACAGAAGACGAATAGCAGAGGGGCTAATGATCTTGGAGATGGGGAAAGGGCCGATAATCCAGGGGGAAAGTTTGCGGGACTCCACCCGGCGGGTGGGCAGCCATACCTTCTGCCTGAGACGATACCGGGGAGCCGGGGTCCGGTGGCGGTCCGCTTGTCGTCAATACAAAGTATAAACTCAACATGCAACAATTTCAAAGATTTTACTGAGTTACAGTTCATATAAGGAAATCTGTGAAATTAAATGAATTCATTAGGTCGTAGTCTATGGATTTCACATGACTGGGAATACAGATATGCATCTGTTGGACACAGACACCTTTAAAAAAAGGTAGGGGAATGGATCAGAAAACCAGTCAATATCTGGTGTGACCACCATGCCTCATGCAGCGCGACACATCTCCTTCGCATAGAGTTGATCAGCCTGTTGACTGTAGCCTGTGGAATGTTGTCCCACTCCTCTTCAACGGCCGTGCGAAGTTGCTGGATATTGGCGGGAACTGGAACACGCTGTCGTACAAGACGATCCAGAGCATACCAAACATGCTCAATGGGTGACATGTCTTGTGAGTATGCAGGCCATTTTCAGCTTCCAGGAATTGTGTACAGATCCTTGCGACATGGGGACGTGCATTGTCATGTTGAAACATGAGGTGATGGCGGCGGATGAATGGCACGACAATGGGCCTCAGGATCTCATCACGGTATCTCTGTGCATTGATACAATGCAATTGTGTTTGTTGTCCGTAGCTTATGCCTGCCCATACCATAACTCCACCGCCATCATCGGGAACTCTGTTCACAACGTTGACATCAACAAACCGCTCGCCCACACAACGCCAAGGTGGACATTCCTGCAGTCAGCATGCCAATTGCACACACCCTCAAAACTTGAGACATCTGTGGCATTGTGTTGTGTGACAAAACTGCACATTTTAGAGTGGCCTTTTATTGTCCCAAGCACAAGGTGCACCTGTGTAATGATCATGCTGTTTAATCAAATTCTTGATATGCCACACCTGTCAGGTGGATGGATTATCTTGACGAAGGAGAAATGCTCACTAACAGGGAAGTTAAAAATGTGTGCACAAAATTTGAGAGAAATAAGGTTTTTGGCGCTTTACCCCTGCCTACAGTATACTGCTGCTACTGTCTATTATCTATCCTGTTGCCTAGTCACTTTACCCCTACCTACAGTATACTGCTGCTACTGTCTATTATCTATCCTGTTGCCTAGTCACTTTACCCCTACCTACAGTATACTGCTGCTACTGTCTATTATCTATCCTTTTGTCTAGTCACTTTACCCCTACCTACAGTATACTGCTGCTACTGTCTATTATCTATCCTGTTGTCTAGTCACTTTACCCCTACCTACAGTATACTGCTGCTACTGTCTATTATCTATCCTGTTGTCTAGTCACTTTACCCCTACCTACAGTATACTGCTGCTACTGTCTATTATCTATCCTGTTGTCTAGTCACTTTACCCCTACCTACAGTATACTGCTGCTACTGTCTATTATCTATCCTGTTGCCCATTGTTGGAAAAGGACCTGTAAGTAATCATTTCATGTGACAAATACAATTGTATTTTATTTAGTTGATATGCTGCATCTGAGAGAGTAGAAGTATTGGATATACGTACAGACATTGAGTCATGTGGCTATATAAAAATAGGGATCGAGGCATTAATTTACTGTTCGATTGTATGTTAGAACGGGCAAAACTAGTGACCTAAGCGACTTTGAGCGTTGTGTGATCATCGGTGCCAGGCACGCCGGATCCAGTATCTCAGAAACGGCCGCCCTCCTGGGATTTTCACGCACGACAGTGTCTAGTGTTTTCAGAGAATGGTGCGACAAACAAAAAAACATCCAGTCAGCGGCAGTCCTGTGGGCGAAAACAGCTCGTTGATGAGAGAGGTCTAGGGAGAATGGCAAGAATCATGCAAGCTAACAGGCGGGTCACAAACAGACAACAGTGGTGTGCAGAACGGCATCTCGGATTGCACAGCTCGTCGATCCTTGTCACGGATGGGCTGCTGCCACACTGGGTTCCACTTCTATAAACTAAAAACAAGAAGAAGTGTCTCCAATCTGCATGATGCCATCGCATCAGCATGGACCAACATCCCTGTGGTACGTTTCCGACTTGTAAAATCCATACCCCGAAGAATTCAGGTAGTTCTGGAGGCAAAGGGGGGGTCCGACCCAGTACTAGATCGGTGTACCTAATAAACTGTGTGGAACACAGGAGGTTGGTGACACCTTAATTGGGGAGAATGGGCTCGTGGTCCTCTGTTGCTCAGCTGGTAGAGCACAGCGCTTGTAACGCCAGGGTAGTGGGTTGGATCCCCAGGACCACCCATACGTAAGGATTTATGGATAAAAGCGTCTGCTAAATGCCATATTATTATTAACTGGAGCGGAATATTTGGAATGGTATCAAATACATACACGTGGTTTCCAGGTGTTTGATGCCATTCCATTCTCCCCTCAACAGCCTCCTTTGGTGCAGAATTAACATATAATAGTTAAACCAGAAGAGAACAGAATTGTTTTTAATGCTGTGACACACACACACACACACACACACACACACACACACACACACACACACACACACACACACACACACACACACATACACACACACACACGTTGACACACACACACACACACACACACACACACACGTTGACACACACACACACACACACACACACACGTTGACACACACACACACACACACACACACGTTGACGCACACACACACGTTGACACACACACACACACACACACACGTTGACACACACACACACACACACACACACACACACACACACACACACACACACACACACGTTGACACACACACACACACACACGTTGACACACACACACGTTGACACACACACACACACACACACACACAAACACACACACACACACATGTTGACACACACACACATTGACACACACACACACACGTTGACACACACACACACACACACGTTGACACACACACACACACACACACACACACACGTTGAAACACACACACACACTTTGGACACACACACACACACCTTGCCTGGTAATGCTGCGAGACTGAGGAATGCAAGTCTTACAGTGACAGGAAGTGAGGTGCTATGATACCTGCAGGCTTAATGGCATCCTGCCCCGACTACCAGCTGGTCCCGTCTTCTCGTCCCTTACTGGTTAAATATTGACTCACTAACAGAGTGATGTCTGACCGCACATAGTTTTATCACTGTATAAACACCTTTAACCCGCTGCAACGACCCCATGGGCACACACACACACACACACACACCATGGACGCACACACACACACACACACACACACACACACCACACACCACGGACGCACACACACACACACACACACACACACACACACACCACGGACGCACACACACACACACACACACACACCACGGACGCGCACACACACACACACACACACACACACACACACACACACACACTCACAAGCACACAAACACATACACACACACACACACAACAGAAGCAAGGTGGCATCCATTAGCTAGCTAGCCCCTTGAGTGGGAGAGAACAACTTGTTTTGTACTCTGTCCTCCGTTTTTCAAGGGGAAATCTGCTTAGTGGAGCGTTATGGCTAGCTATCATCAACGCCGTGTTTTAAAAACGAGGCAGGTTGGTTGGTGGAGGCAGAGATGGGAACGCAGTGGGATTTCACTGTAATGGAGATTTTACAATGCAGAGTTTACAATGTTTAATGTGTTATGAGATTTTATGACATTGTGAGTGTATTTGTTTGCACTCGCAGTCCAACGGCTAACTACTGATGCGAACCGAAGATGAAGACAATGTTCCCATAAATACACCATTTCACAAGAACAGCAACATTTTCAATAAATAGTGTTTTTCTGTGCTGTGTCCAAACTCAGCTAACCCAGGGACCAGCTAACCCAGGGACCAGCTAACCCAGGGACCAGCTAACCCAGGGACCAGCTAACCCAGGGACCAGCTAACCCAGGGACCAAGGGCTGGCTATCTCATGTCGTGTCAACTCGTCAACCACGCCACGCATCTGTATTTAACATTACTGTCTGTGTGAGTGGTTTCCGCTGCATTGTGTTGTCGCAGCACGGGCCCCAGCTTAGGAACAAACGGTCACCGTCTTTGTGTCATCTGCTTAAAACCCTCCCGTTGTCCTAGGGTCAAAATGACCCGCCACTGTGTTGAACCAACTTTATTTAATTTTTATATTTTTGGGGATCATTTGTGAGAAGGAGGCAGTGAGACTTTAAAGAAAGTATCACTGCCTCCTTCTCACAAATGATCAAAAAAATATAAAAATTAAATAAAGTTGGTTCAACACAGTGGCGGGTCATTTTGACCCTAGGACAACGGGAGGGTTTTAAAAAACCAGTGAAAGTCTAAATCCATATAATCTCTATGGCTATAAGCTAACTCTTTATCTGGTAAAGCTCTTTAGTAATCTGTAGGTATTAAAACCCTGAGGTAGGAGTCTTCTGTTGTGGTTAGGGTACGACATTGGTAGTCATTTAGCAGACACTCCAGAGCCACTTAGAGTGCATACATGTTTATTAATTTTTTTGAATTTTTTTTGTACCTGGTTCCTTGTGGGAATCGAACGCATAACCCCGGCGTTGCAAGTGCCATGCTCTACCAACTGAGCTGCGCGGGAACTCAGACCTGGCGAACAGGTCACATAAAGGTCACAAGGTTTATGGACTCTTTTGTCTTTTAGAAGGGATCATTAAAAAAATAGGCCTGCTAATACCAGACCTGGGTTCAAATGCAATTAGACATCTTTTGCTTTAGCCTGCCTTCAATGCCAGGTGGGCGTGCGTTGCTGTAACAACATGATCCTCTTCTGTCCCCTTCATAGGGATGTGGATCACTGTAACAACACATTATGCATATATGGTGTGTGTTTGGCCCCATAAGAGCTCCCAGTGTTAAGATCAAACCCATGATGACCTTTTGTCTGTCTCTGAACACACACACACACCCACACCCCACACCCACGGACACATAAACACACACACAAACACAAACACACAGAAAACACACACACACACACACACACACACACACACACACACGCACAAACACACACGCACAAACACACACACACACACACAGAACACACTGTACTACACATCTCCACAGATGCTCCTCTGGCTCGTCTGGCTCCGCTGTTTATGGCCTACAAAGCCCACTGACACACCACTATAATCCCATGTGTAGCCAGCATAAAAAATGACATTGTGGCGGATAAAATTAGATTAGGCCTAGCTCCAGGATTAAAAAAATAAAAATTGTAAGTGCTCCATTTAGCTTAAACATAATCTCCTTTCTCTCTCTCTCTCTCTCTCTCTCTCTCTCTCTCTCTCTCTCTCTCTCTCTCTCTCTCTCTCTCTCTCTCTCTGCCGCTCGCCTCGCAGGAAGCATCAAGCCAGACAGCAGATGACAGAAGTAGAGAAAGATTTTCAAAAATACAGTATCTTTCTTTCTTTCTACTGTTTGTGTGTTTGTTTCAGTGTTGTTGTTGTGTTTTATTTTAGGGGGGGGGGGGGGGGGGGCTGTGGAGGGTTTCATGTTGGAAAAGCTTTAGGGGGTCTTTTCAGGGTAGATTCATATAACGTTTAACCCCCCAATAGAATGGGGTTCATTGACTGAAGCCGTCTGCTTTTACACCGATTGACTACTTGTTCAGCTAGGTGAAGACCATGAAACAGACAGAAAGCTATAGGACATTACACAGAGGGAAACTGTAATACAATACGCCCCTGTTCAGACACAATCCTATCAAGATATAGCTAAGATATGACTCAGTTGTTTGTTTTTCTTTTTCACTGAAGATTGAAGAGAAAATATATTTAGTTTTTATTTAGGTGAAATGCCTTTTGAAATCGATTATCCATTTCCATATCAGTAATATCTCAAGATAAATTCCAACCAATATGTCAGTTACGTTACACATACCTACAATAGTTTTGTTGTTGTTGTTGTTGTTGTTGTTGTTGTTGCAACAAGCACGATGAGTATCAGATCAAATGATGGTGACTATAGATCCATCTACTGACACATCTTAATCAGGTCCTAATGCATGACAGTGACACATCTTCTATTTTAACAAGGTTTAAGAAGCTCTTGGTCCCAAAATATCACCGTAATTTCCCTCTTGGCCCTGAAAGCCTGTTAAAGTGTTCTTCTGGTGCAGTCAGTAGGTCTACACACACCATGCTAATAGTCTCTGTCCCTGTCAACTGTTTGGGCTGGTTGTGGTCTTAGGTCCCTGTCCCTGTCCCTGCCAGTTGTTTGGGCTGGTTGTGGTCTTAGGTTACAGCTGGTTTTAATCCCACCACCCAATCTGCTCAATTCTAACAGCTCTGATCTACCCAGCCACCACTCAGCCACTACTATAGAAATATAACACATAGACTGATCTACCCAGCCACCACTCCATCAGCCACTAAATATAGAAATATAACACTAGCTGATCTACCCAGCCACCACTCCACTCAGCCACTACTATAGAAAATAACACATAGATGATCTACCCAGCCACCACTCCACTCAGCCACTACTATAGAAATATAACACATAGATGATCTATACAGCCGCCACTCCCCCTCAGCCCTACTATAGAAATATAACACATAGACTGATTTAAACCCCGCCACAACTCCACTCAGCCCACTACTATTTGAAATATAAAACATAGACTTTATCTACCCAGCCACCACTCCATCAGCCCACTACTATAGAAATATAAAAACATAGTGATCTACCCAGCCACCCCTCCACTCAGACACTACTATAGAAAATAACACATAAGATGTCCCCACCACCACTCCACTCAGCCACTACTATAGAAATATAACACATAGACTGATCTACCCAGCCACCACTCCACTCAGCCACTACTATAGAAATATAACACATAGACTGATCTACCCAGCCACCACTCCACTCAGCCACTACTATAGAAATATAACACATAGACTGATCTACCCAGCCACCACTCCACTCAGCCACTACTATAGAAATATAACACATAGACTGATCTACCCAGCCGCCACTCCACTCAGCCACTACTATAGAAATATAACACATAGACTGATCTACCCAGCCACCACTCCACTCAGCCACTACTATAGAAATATAACACATAGACTGATCTACACAGCCACCACTCCACTCAGCTACTACTATAGAAATATAACACATAGACTGATCTACCCAGCCGCCACTCCACTCAGCCACTACTATAGAAATATAACACATAGACTGATCTACCCAGCCGCCACTCCACTCAGCCACTACTATAGAAATATAACACATAGACTGATCTACCCAGCCACCACTCCACTCAGCTACTACTATAGAAATATAACACATAGACTGATCTACCCAGCCGCCACTCCACTCAGCTACTACTATAGAAATATAACACATAGACTGATCTACCCAGCCGCCACTCCACTCAGCTACTACTATAGAAATATAACACATAGACTGATCTACCCAGCCACCACTCCACTCAGCCACTACTATAGAAATATAACACATATACTGATCTACCCAGCCACCACTCCACTCAGCCACTACTATAGAAATATAACACATAGACTGATCTACCCAGCCGCCACTCCACTCAGCAACTACTATAGAAATATAACACATAGACTGATCTACCCAGCCACCACTCCACTCAGCCACTACTATAGAAATATAACACAAGACTGATCTACACAGCCACCACTCCACTCAGCTACTACTATAGAAATATAACACATAGACTGATCTACCCAGCCGCCACTCCACTCAGCCACTACTATAGAAATATAACACATAGACTGATCTACCCAGCCGCCACTCCACTCAGCCACTACTATAGAAATATAACACATAGACTGATCTACCCAGCCACCACTCCACTCAGCTACTACTATAGAAATATAACAACATAGACTGATCTACCCAGCCGCCCACTCCACTCAGCTACTACTATAGAAATATACACACATAGAACTGATCTACCCCAGCCGCCACTCCCACTCAGCTACTACTATAGAAATATAACACATAGACTGATCTACCCAGCCGCCACTCCACTCAGCCACTACTATAGAAATATAACACATAGACTGATCTACACAGCCACCACTCCACTCAGCCACTACTATAGAAATATAACACATAGACTGATCTACCCAGCCGCCACACCACTCAGCCACTACTATAGAAATATAACACATAGACTGATACTACACAGCCACCACTCCACTCAGCCACTACTATAGAAATATAACACATAGAGTGATCTACCCAGCCGCCACTCCACTCAGCCACTACTATTAGAAATATAACACATAGGACTGATCTACCCAGCCACCACTCCACTCAGCCACTACTATAGAAATATAACACATAGACTGATCTACCCAGCCACCACTCCACTCAGCCACTACTATAGAATATAACACATAGAGTGATCTACCCAGCCACCACTCCACTCAGCCACTACTATAGAAATAAAACACATAGACTATCTACCCAGCCACCACTCCACTCAGCCACTACTATAGAAATATAACACATAGACTGATCTATACAGCCGCCACTCCACTCAGCCACTACTATAGAAATATAACACATAGAACTGATCTACCCAGCCACCACTCCACTCAGCCACTACTATAGAAATATAACACATAGACTGATCTAACCCAGCCACCACACCACTCAGCCACTACTATAGAAATATAACACATAGACTGATCTACACAGCCGCCACTCCACTCAGCCACTACTATAGAAATATAAACACATAGACTGATCTACCCAGCCACCACTCCACTCAGCCACTACTATAGAATATAACACATAGACTGATCTACCCAGCCACCACTCCACTCAGCCACTACTACAGAAATATAACACATAGACTGATCTACCCAGCCACCACTCCACTCAGCCACTACTATAGAAATATAACACATAGATGATCTAACCCCGCCACCACTCCACTCAGCCCACTATATAGAAATATAACACATAGACTGATCTACCCAGCCGCCACCCACTCAGCCACTACTATAGAAATATAACACATAGACTGATCTACCCAGCCACCCACACCACTCAGCCCCTTTCTATAGAAAAAAACACATAGACTGATCTACCCAGCCCCCACTCCACTCAGCCACTACTATAGAATAAACACATAGACTGATCTACCCCGCCACCACTCCACTCAGCCACTACTATAGAAAATAACACTAGAGTGATTACCCCAGCCGCCACTCCACTCAGCCCCTACTATAGAAATATAACACATAGATGATCTACCCAGCCACACTCCACTCAGCCACTACTATAGAAATATAACAAAATAGACTGATTTTACCCAGCCACCACTCCACTCAGCCACTACTATAGAAATATAACACATAGAGTGATCTACCCAGCCACCACTCCACTCAGCCACTACGTATAGAAATATAACAACATTAGGTGATCTACCAGCCCACCCACTCCACTCAAGCCACTACTATAGAACTATACACATGGACTTATTCCCAGCCGCCACACCACTCAGCCACTACTATAGAAATATAACACATAGACTGATCTACCCAGCCGCCACTCCACTCAGCCACTACTATAGAAATATAACACATAGACTGATCTACCCAGCCACCACTCCACTCAGCCACTACTATAGAAATATAACACATAGACTGATCTACCCAGCCACCACTCCACTCAGCCACTACTATAGAAATATAACACATAGACTGATCTATACAGCCGCCACTCCACTCAGCCACTACTATAGAAATATAACACATAGACTGATCTACCCAGCCACCACTCCACTCAGCCACTACTATAGAAATATAACACATAGACTGATCTACCCAGCCCCACCCACCCACTCAGCCACACTATAGAAATATAACACATAGACTGATCTACACAGCCGCCACTCCCACTCAGCCAACTACTATAGAAATATAACACATAGACTGATCTACCCAGCCACCACTCCACTCAGCCACTACTATAGAAATATAACACATAGACTGATCTACCCAGCCACCACTCCACTCAGCCACTACTACAGAAATATAACACATAGACTGATCTACCCAGCCACCACTCCACTCAGCCCACTACTATCGAAATATAACACATAGACTGATCTACCCAGCCACCACTCCACTCAGCCACTACTATAGAAATATAACACATAGACTGATCTACCCAGCCGCCACTCCACTCAGCCACTACTATAGAAATATAACACATAGACTGATCTACCCAGCCACCACTCCACTCAGCCACTACTATAGAAATATAACACATAGACTGATCTACCCAGCCACCACTCCACTCAGCCACTACTATAGAAATATAACACATAGACTGATCTACCCAGCCACCACTCCACTCAGCCACTACTATAGAAATATAACACATTTAATTAATATGAACTAAACAGCCCACTCAGCCTCTATACCTCCCACTGCTCTGGCACACATAGATGTACATCACATAGATACTATCATCAGATATCATCAATGAGAGTTGTATGGGGGTCTGACTGAATAAGAGTAGGTTTTATCAATGAAAGAGATCTCTGTCTGTCTGTCTATCTGTCTGTCTGTCTGACTCTCTGTAAGCAAGAAAACATCCACATGTTAGAAAATGTTTGCCTAAATACCCATCTTGTAATATTGGTTCACAAGCATGATTTAATGCCATAGTCTCCATCCATTATCACATCCATCTAGTTTGATAAGAACAACTGAAAGGGTCAGTGCACTTCCTGATTTGGTTGAAATGCTACCGGCCATGACTGAAGGCAAACAACAGTTGTTTTGGGGGTGTGGATTGATGTGGGTGTTTCTTGGGTGTGCCGTTGCCATTCAATCACAACAAACCATTGGATTAGTGAGTACAGTGAGGTAAGCTAAGCTAGCTTTGCTATGGAGAGAACAACGCTAAGTTGAGGACTTCTCCCCTCCTGATTGACTCGCCCCATCTCAAGACGGTCAAGCTAATTCAGTTCTATGTGTAGGCTAAAGCCTGCGCTGACCTTGTGTTTAGCCAAGCTGACAGCTAGCTAGCTAGCACAGCTTGGTGAGAGCTGCAGTTGGCTAGCCTATCCTAGCTGGTATTGATCTGTCAAATCAATTATGGCAACGTGGCAAGAGCCAGTGTCTGGAATGTGTTTCAAGAGACACTCGTTCTGCAACACCTCGCTAACAAAAGTTGCTTGCAACTTAGTCTCAACGTTTCATCACGTCGTGTAAATACATGTTACCGTGGAAACGGTGTCAACTGCGAGTTGAATGACCGGTCTTCAGTCAGCTCAGCTGTCAACAAGTCATACAACAATATATTATATAACTGGCTAGTTCATCCTGGATATAACAGAGTTTGCCTCAACCCAGGGGTCCCGCAGGCAATAAATACAGGCAGATGTGAGATGCAGGTAGATGGCAATCTTCTCATACCACTGTGTAGCTACTGACCAAGATTCCTCCAGGAGGATACTTTGAAAAGTAGCCTACCGAGTAATATGAGAAGAGTGCAATCGCTGTACTTGATGCAGATATTGTAAACAGTGTTTTGATAACTTTAAGCGTAACAGTTCCATGTAGAATAAACCATCCTTCACATCGTACTGTAGAAGCAGTGGTCTGCTAATAAACAATGTACAAATATTACACTGTCTTTCATCCTGTCAGCATGTTGTCTGGTGGGGGTGGGCCTATAGATACTGGACCTATCAGCATGTTGTCTGGTGGGGGTGGGGCTACAGATACTGGACCTATCAGCATGTTGTCTGGTGGGGGTGGGGCTACAGATACTTGACCTATCAGCATGTTGTCTGGTGGGGGTGGGGCTACAGATACTGGACCTATCAGCATGTTGTCTGGTGGGGGTGGGGCTACAGATACTGGACCTATCAGCATGTTGTCTGGTGGGGGTGGGGCTACAGATACTGGACCTATCAGCATGTTGTCTGGTGGGGGTGGGGCTACAGATACTGGACCTGTCAGCATGTTGTCTGGTGGGGGTGGGGCTACAGATACTGGACCTATCAGCATGTTGTCTGGTGGGGGTGGGGCTACAGATACTGGACCTATCAGCATGTTGTCTGGTGGGGGTGGGGCTACAGATACTGGACCTGTCAGCATGTTGTCTGGTGGGGGTGGGGCTACAGATACTGGACCTGTCAGCATGTTGTCTGGTGGGGGTGGGGCTACAGATACTGGACCTATCAGCATGTTGTCTGGTGGGGGTGGGGCTACAGATACTGGACCTATCAGCATGTTGTCTGGTGGGGGTGGGGCTACCTTGCCAAACACATCAGTTGTCATACGTTCTTGTATGCTGTCCCATCCCCCCCCCCCCCCCCCCCCCCCCCCCCCCACACAATTCATTGATAGTATCATTCCATTCAATAACCGAAGACAATACAATGAATAGTACAAGGTCTCTCCCATATCAGACATCGTATCAACCTCTCTTTCAGTCATAGGAGTTGATAAGTGGCATGCATTGACAGAGTGGTGTAATCTAGTCCGTGTATTAAGTTCCTCTGTCTGTAAATCCTGTTTATTGTGGCATTTCACTGAGTCAAATTCCTATACGTGCAAATTAATTTGGCGAATAAAGGTGATTCTGTTTGTGATTTTACTAAACACTGCGTGATGCCCTGTCTTATCACCTTTAGTCCCTTCGGAGGTGTTCGGCAGCACCAGGATATCAGCTCCCGGCCTCTCGTCACAGGGTCATGAAGGAGCCCCACTTATAGGTGCTTTTAGTAACAGAAGTGTATTGACATTCATTAGTGTTGCCTTCACTTGTATTGGGTTGCAATAAATCAGTCCCTGGGAAGCCAGAAGTTAAATACAAATCCACTTCAACTTTACTGTGCCAGCGGTCATGAGGGTTGGTCATTATGACGGGGGGGGATTTGATGCACAATATCTAAAGGATTGTATTTTTATTTATCCCTTATTTTTTACCGGGTAAGTTGACTGAGAACACATTCTCATTTACAGCAACGACCTGGGGAATAGTTACATGGGGGAGATGAATGAGCCAGCAGAATCTGGTATCCCATCTAGGGACCAACCAGGACCAACCCCAGTATCTCTATTTGCACATCATCTCTTGCACATCTAATCATTCCAGTGTTAATACTAATTGTAATTATTTTGCACTATGGCCTATTTATTGCCTTACCTCCATAACATGCTACATTTGCACACACTGTATATATATTTTATGTGGTATTTTTGACTTTATGTTTTGTTTTACCCCATATGTAACTCTGTGTTGTTGTTGTTTTTTATCGCACTGCTTTGCTTTATCTTGGCCAGGTCGCAGTTGTAAATGAGAACTTGTTCTCAACTGGCTTACCTGGTTAAATAAAGGTGAAATTAAAAAAAAACTATAAAAAAAAAAACCCTGCTTCGCTTCAGAAGCAAGCCAGCAGTGGGATGCAGGGTGGTGTGCCTCTGGCCCAGACTTTCCCAACAGACTTTTCAAACGTGGCCACTTCCTCTCTGCTTACCTCATGTCATAATAAAAGTCCTACAAGCGCACCATATGTGAACAAAAAAAGGTAATAACTTGTAGGGGACTTTTATTTTGACGTCAGGCTGGCAACATGCATCAAACATGTCATCAGGTTTGCTTGATTATGCGCTGACGTTATCTAGGAGGGATCAAACCTGCAACGTTAGCTATGTAAACCTTCCTCTCACGTTACGGGAGAGGCTACGTATTTAGCTACGTATGTAGCTAGTTACAACACAGTATCACAGCCTAGCATCATAGCCTAGCATCATAGCCTAGCACCATAGCCTAGCATCATAGCCTAGCATCATAGCCTAGCATCATAGCCTAGCACCATAGCCTAGCATCATAGCCTAGCATCATAGCCTAGCATCATAGCCTAGCACCATCATCACCAGCTATAAACATATTTAGCAGATGTTATTGCAGGGGTAGAAACACAAGCATGTCCAACAGTGCAGTAGTATCTACCAACACACAACAGTACACACAGATCTAAAAGTAAAATAATGTAATTAAGAAATATAGAAATATCAGGATGAGAAATGTCGGAGTCTGGAGTATGAATTATATATGTGTGTGTGTGTGTGTGTGTGTGTGTGTGTTGGTGGATGGAGCGAGACATGATGTCCCAGATGTGCTCAATTGGATTCAGGTCTGGGGAACGGGCGGGCCAGTCCATAGCATCAATGCCTTCCTCTTGCAGGAACTGCTGACACACTCCAGCCACATGAGGTCTAGCATTGTCTTGCATTAGGAGGAACCCAGGGCCAACCGCACCAGCATATGGTCTCACAAGGGGTCTGAGGATCTCATCTCGGTACCTAATGGCAGTCAGACTACCTCTGGTGAGCACATGGAGGGCTGTGCGGCCCCCCAAAGAAATGCCACCCCACACCATGACTGACCCACTGCCAAACCGGTCATGCTGGAGGATGTTGCAGGCAGCAGAACGTTCTCCACGGCGTCTCCAGACTCTGTCACGTCTGTCACATGTGCTCAGTGTGAACCTGCTTTCATCTGTGAAGAGCACAGGGCGCCAGTGGCGAATTTGCCAATCTTGGTGTTCTCTGGCAAATGCCAAACGTCCTGCACGGTGTTGGGCTGTAAGCACAACCCCCACCTGTGGACGTCGGGTCCTCATACCACCCTCATGGAGTCTGTTTCTGACCGTTTGAGCAGACACATGCACATTTGTGGCCTGCTGGAGGTCATTTTGCAGGGCTCTGGCAGTGCTCCTTCTGCTCCTCCTTGCACAAAGGCGGAGGTAGCGGTCCTGCTGCTGGGTTGTTGCCCTCCTACGGCCTCCTCCACGTCTCCTGATGTACTGGCCTGTCTCCTGGTAGCGCCTCCATGCTCTAGACACTACGCTGACAGACACAGCAAACCTTCTTGCCACAGCTCGAATTGATGTGCCATCCTGGATGAGCTGCACTACCTGAGCCACTTGTGTGGGTTGTAGACTCCGTCTCATGCTACCACTAGAGTGAAAGCACCGCCAGCATTCAAAAGTGACCAAAACATCAGCCAGGAAGCATAGGAACTGAGAAGTGGTCTGTGGTCACCACCTGCAGAACCACTTCTTTATTGGGGGGTGTCTTGCTAATTGCCTATAATTTCCACCTGTTGTCTAATTCCATTTGCACAACAGCATGTGACATTTATTGTCAATCAGTGTTGCTTCCTAAATTGACAGTTTGATTTCACAGAAGTGTGATTGACTTGGAGTTACATTGTGTTGTTTAAGTGTTCCCTTTATTTTTTTGAGCAGTGTATAAAGAATAAGATAATCACCCAGTCAATATTGTTACATTTCTATTTTCAATGCTCTGAATCTTCTAGTAATCTCCAAGTATTAAGCCCCGGTTCTTCCCCTGGTCAGTCACTCCTCAGTCTGTAGCCTTGGATCTGTGGTTCTGCCTGGGTACATCTGGCCTGTATAGGGTTGTAAAGCTACTTGGCTCTGTGGTTCTGCCTGGGTACATCTGGCCTGTATAGGGTTCTAAAGCTACTTGGCTCTGTGGTTCTCCCTGGGTACATCTGGCCTGTATAGGGTTCTAAAGCTACTTGGCTCTGTGGTTCTGCCTGGGTACATCTGGCCTGTATAGGGTTGTAAAGCTACTTGGCTCTGTGGTTCTGCCTGGGTACATCTGGCCTGTATAGGGTTCTAAAGCTACTTGGCTCTGTGGTTCTGCCTGGGTACATCTGGCCTGTATAGGGTTGTAAAGCTACTTGGCTCTGTGGTTCTGCCTGGGTACATCTGGCCTGCATAGGGTTGTAAAGCTACTTGGCTCTGTGGTTCTGCCTGGGTACATCTGGCCTGTATAGGGTTGTAAAGCTACTTGGCTCTGTGGTTCTGCCTGGGTACATCTGGCCTGTATAGGGTTGTAAAGCTACTTGGCTCTGTGGTTCTGCCTGGGTACATCTGGCCTGTATAGGGTTCTAAAGCTACTTGGCTCTGTGGTTCTGCCTGGGTACATCTGGCCTGTATAGGGTTGTAAGCTTGTTGTTTAAGCGTTTTGAGCAGTGTATATACAGCAATAGTTGACAGTTGACATCCCAAGTAGAAGCTAGTCGGATATAAGCCATAGCCATCTGCCCAAGATTGTTAAACACATTTATGGAAGCCCATTTTCACTAGAGTAGCTATTTCCCAATCAAGGGCAGGTACTAAAACCACACCTCTTGTCTGAGGAAGACGTTATAGTGGGCGGGGTTCGTTTTGCGTGACCCGGTGCCCCGGGTGGGCGGGGATTGCTAATTTTGGACCATTCCATTGGTCGTCCTGAGGAGAGGTCTTTCGCCCGCCAGGGGCACCGGGCCATGTGAAGTGAACTGGCCCAGTCTTTCCCAGAAGACCCTGTGCCACCATGTGTCAATAGGTCAAAGTAAGTCATGACGCAGTCACCTTCCGTTTTGGATGAGACTTTATGACCAAAATTATTTATACTCTGTAGGTTCATTTTGACACTAGAATAAATGTTTTCTGACTCATATTGATGCCGTTTTCAAAAGGAGAAGTTGGTTTTCAAGGGCAGTTGACCTTTAATGCCAATATGGTTTTTGTGCCCACCACAGCATAGAGACAGTCTTAGTTAAAGTGGTAAATGATCTTAGAGCCAAACACAGATCCCAAACATCTCTCTGTCCTTGTACTCTTGGATTTAAGTGCTGCATTCGACACTGTTGACCATGATGTCCTTCTGGACAGACTGGAGAGGTGGGTTGACCTCTGTTGACCATGATGTCCTCCTGGACAGACTGGAGAGGTGGGTTGGCCTCTGTTGACCATGATGTCCTTCTGGACAGACTGGAGAGGTGGGTTGGCCTCTGTTGACCATGATGTCCTTCTGGACAGACTGGAGAGGTGGGTTGGCCTCTGTTGACCATGATGTCCTCCTGGACAGACTGGAGAGGTGGGTTGGCCTCTGTTGACCATGATGTCCTTCTGGACAGACTGGAGAGGTGGGTTGGCCTCTGTTGACCATAATGTCCTTCTGGACAGACTGGAGAGGTGGGTTGGGCTCTCCGGTCCAGATCTAAATAGTTTTAGATTTTTTTGTCACCCTTGGTGAACATAACTCAGAGAAAATAGATATCACATGTGGCGTTCCACAAGGTTCGGGTCCGGTACTGTTCAGTTTATATAATGTATGCTACCCATTGGCAGCATTATCATAAGGCATTGCATTGAAACTTTACATTTCTGTATCACTAGAACATTTTAGCTCCACAGATAAATTATTAGACTGTATTAATGATTTAACTTTTACTTTGGATGGCTCACAACTTCCTCTAGTTAAAAGACAAGACCAATAGACTTATTGTTGGAGCCAAAGCACAGAGAGAGAACCTGGACGCACATTTTAATTTACAGGAAATAAAGATAAAACACCAGGTAAAAAAATCCAGGTGTCATTTCAGATTCTGAACTCAATTTCGAATCACATATTAGGAATGTGACCAAAACAGCTTTTTACCACCTGAGGAACATTGCCAAGGTGCGGCCGTTTCTCTCTCAGGCTGATACAGAGAGACTCATCCGTGCTTTTATTTCAAGCAGGCTTGACTACTGTAATGCTCTCCTGTCTGGTCTACCCCAGAAAACCATTGGTCAACTGCAAAAACCTACAGAATGCTGCAGCACGGGTACTGACCAAGACCAGACGGAGAGCACACATTACACTGGTTTTAAGGTCTCTGCACTGGCTGCCTGTGAGTTTTAGAATTCATTTAAATAAAAATATGCCATTTAGCAGACGCTTTTATCCAAAGCGACTTACAGTCATGTGTGCATACATTTTACGTATGGGTGGTCCCGGGGTTCGAACCCACTACCCTGGCAATACAAGCGCCATGCTCTACCAATTGAGCTACAGAGGACCACCATCTTATGATGATTCTATTGGTTTTCAAATCAATCCACGATTGTGCACCCCAATACATGTCAGACATGCTTTTAAGTTATGTACCCAGTAGGTCCCTCAGGTCTCTCTGGCACTGGCCTTTTAACTATCCCAAAGTCTAGGACCAAGAGGCATGGAGAGCCAGCCTTTAGTTACTATGCCCCCAGACTCTGGGGGATGGAGAGCCAGCCTTTAGTTACTATGCCCCCAGCCTCTGGGGCATGGAGAGGCAGCCTTTAGTTACTATGCCCCCAGCCTCTGAGGGATGGAGAGGCAGCCTTTAGTTACTATGCCCCCAGCCTCTGAGGCATGGAGAGGAAGCCTTTAGTTACTATGCCCCCAGCCTCTGAGGCATGGAGAGGCAGCCTTTAGTTACTATGCCCCCAGCCTCTGAGGCATGGAGAGGCAGCCTTTAGTTACTATGCCCCCAGCCTCTGAGGGATGGAGAGGCAGCCTTTAGTTACTATGCCCCCAGCCTCTGGGGGATGGAGAGCCCAGCCTTTAGTTACTATGCCCCCAGCCTCTGAGGCATGGAGAGGCAACCTTTAGTTACTATGCCCCCAGCCTCTGGGGCATGGAGAGGCAGCCTTTAGTTACTATGCCCCCAGCCTCTGAGGGATGGAGAGAGCCTTTAGTTACTATGCCCCCAGCCTCTGAGGGATGGAGAGGCAGCCTTTAGTTACTATGCCCCCAGCCTCTGAGGCATGGAGAGGCAGCCTTTAGTTACTATGCCCCCAGCCTCTGGGGGATGGAGAGGCCAGCCTTTAGTTACTATGCCCCCAGCCTCTGGGGGATGGAGAGGCAGCCTTTAGTTACTATGCCCCCAGCCTCTGAGGCATGGAGAGGCAGCCTTTATGTCACGCACGTTGACTGATGACTCGTGGAACCAAGGCGCAGCGTGATAAGCGTACATTTTATTTAGTACACAACACACGAACAAAACAACAAAACGAACGATACGTGAAGTCCTGAGGTTACAACAACACAAACCTTTATGGAACAAGATCCCACAAACTAACTGGTGCCAACAGGCTGCCTAAGTATGTTCCCCAATCAACGAGCTACAGCTGCCTCTGATTGGGAACCACCCTGGCCAACATAGATCTAAACGATCTAGAACAAAAAACACAGAAAACGAAACATAGAAAAATCCACACCCTGGCTCAACATTTAAGAGTCCCCAGAGCCAGGACGTGACAGTACCCCCCCCCCCCCCCCACACAAACACAAGAGAGTAGGGGCCGGGTGGGCATTCCGCCTCGGAGGCGGATCCGGCTCCGGGCGTGACCACCACCTTTTCTCCACCTCCCCATTGCGCCCCTGGTCTGGTCCCGCTGACTGGAGCTGGACCCGACGACGGTGGACCAAACCTTACCGGCTCCGGACTGGAGCCGCTGGCTGGAGCTGGACTGGACACCGGTGGAGAGGATTGCTCTGGCTCCGGAGTGGATCCGCTGACTGGAGTTGGACCGGACCCCGGTGGAGCGGATTGCTCTGAATCCGGAGTGGAGCAGCTGACCGGTGCCGGACCAGGCACCGGTGGAACAGGCACGGGCCGTGCCGGACTGGACACACGCACCACTGGCTTGGCGCAGGGAGCAGGAACGGGCCGGACCGGGCTGACGACGCACACCACTGGCTTGGTGCGGGGAGCCGGAACAGGCCGGACCGGGCTGACGATGCGCACCACAGGCTTGGTGCGGGGAGCAGGAACAGGCCGGACCGGGCTGGCGACGTGAACCACTGGCTTGGTGCGGGGAGCAGGAACAGGCCGGACCGGGCTGGCGACGCGCACCACTGGCTTGGTGCGGGGAGCAGGAACAGGCCGGACCGGGCTGGCGACGCGCACCACTGGCTTGGTGCGAGGGACAGGAACAGGCCGGACCGGGCTGGGATCACGCACCACTGGCTTGGAGCGGGGAGCAGGAACAGGCCGGGCTGGACTGGGAACACGCACTACTGGCTTGGTACGGGGAGCCGGAACGGGCCGGGCCGGACTGTGGAGGCGGACTGGAGGTCTGGAGCGGAGAGCTGACACAACCCGTCCTGGCTGAATGCCTATTTCCACACAATATGTGTGAGGCATCAGCACAGGACGTACAGGGCTGTGCACTCGTACTGGTGCTACAGCACGTGGCACTGGCGCAGGATATACGGGACCGAGGAGGCATACTGGAGGCCACAAGCGTTGAGCCGGCACACCCCGTCCTGGCTGCATGCCCATCTTAGCACGACACGTGCGTGGTGCTAGCACCGGACGTACAGGACTGTGCCGGAACACTCGCGGCACAGTACGTGGCTCCGCATAACACGGAGCCTGCCCAGTCTCACGCTCCCTAGCCTGAGTACGGGGAGTTGGCTCTGCTCTACCTCTAGGCTCCGCCAACCACCCTTTTAGCCCCCCAATTTTTTTTTATTGGGGCTGTCTATCGGGCTTCCTCCTCGGCCGGTACCCTCTGCGTTGCCGCTGCTCCTCTCTGTAGCGCGCCTCCACAGTCTCCTCCCAAGGACGGTGATCCATTCCGGCCTGAATCTCTTCCCAAGTCCAGGATCCCTTCCCGTCCAGGATCTCCTCCCAAGTCCAGGCTGTCTGTTGCTGGACACGCTGCTTGGTCCTTTTTTGGTGGGATCTTCTGTCACGCACGTTGACTGATGACTCGTGGAACCAAGGCGCTGCGTGATAAGCGTACATTTTATTAAGTACACAACACACGAACAAAACAACAAAACGAACGATACGTGAAGTCCTGAGGTTACAACAACACAAACCTTTACGGAACAAGATCCGACAAACTAACTGGTGCCAACAGGCTGCCTAAGTATGGTCCCCAATCAGAGACAATGAGCTACAGCTGCCTCTGATTGGGAACCACCCTGGCCAACATAGATCTAAATGATCTAGAACAAAAAACACAGAAAACTAAACATAGAAAATCCACACCCTGGCTCAACATTTAAGAGTCCCCAGAGCCAGGGCATGACACTTTAGTTACTATGCCCCCAGCCTCTGGAATAGCCAGAGAACCTGAGGTTGGACCGAAACTGTGGCCATTTTTAAATGAGATCTTAAAACAAACCTTCTTAGCGTTGCTTTTCCTCAGGGTGTTTTTTAATCATCCAGTTTTATTGTTATTCTTTAGTTTTTTATCCTCGTGTTTGTTGAGTATTTAAATATTTATGTTTTTATTTTCATTGTTCTTCATTACTTCTTTCCTGTGAAGCGTTGGATTCATGTCTGAAATGTGCTGTATAAATAAAGCTTGATTAGATTAGTTTCCCCATGTAACAACAACAACAACCCCTGTCCTACTTATACAGCCAGTCTTCTGTGATCTTTACTCAGCATTAAACACGTCCTCAGTGACCATATGATAGCAGAGGGGATTTGGGTTGCTGCTTTTGAGGTGGGAGCATGGTGCACTGCTCTGCTCTGCCCTCATTGCTCACTAACAGCCTGCTGCCTGGGATAAAAAAGCATCCATCCACACTCAGCCACATCCACAGCTCGCTAATCCACTGGTCCTGCCATTTACCAGGCCAGCAGAGTGTGTCCCTCCCTGCGCCGTACTGAGCCCCTGACTGTGGCTGTAACTCTGGTGGGTGCTGTGATTTGACCCTATGCCATATGGGGAGGGAGAGGGGCCAGGCTGGGGGGGGCAAGGCCAGGCAAGGCAGGGGGTATGTTAGGGCCAGGCTCGGGGGGGGGCCAGGCCAGGCAAGGCAGGGGGTATGTTAGGGCCAGGCTGGGGGGGCAAGGCCAGGCAAGGCAGGGGGTATGTTAGGGCCAGGCTGGGGGGGGGGGCCAGGCCAGGCAAGGCAGGGGGTATGTTAGGGCCAGGCTGGGGGGGGCCAGGCCAGGCAAGGCAGGGGGTATGTTAGGGCCAGGCTGGGGGGGCCAGGCCAGGCAAGGCAGGGGGTATGTTAGGGCCAGGCTGGGGGGGCCAGGCCAGGCAAGGCAGGGGGTATGTTAGGGCCAGGCTGGGGGGGCCAGGCCAGGCAAGGCAGGGGGTATGTTAGGGCCAGGCTGGGGGGGGGCCAGGCTAGGCAGGGGGTATGTTAGGGCCAGGCTGGGGGGGGGCAGGCCAGGCAAGGCAGGGGGTATGTTAGGGCCAGGCTGGGGGGGGCCAGGCTAGGCAGGGGGTATGTTAGGGCCAGGCTGGGGGGGGGGGCCAGGCTGGGGGGGCCAGGCTGGGGGGGGCCAGGCCAGGCAAGGCAGGGGGCATGTTAGGGCCAGGCTGGGGGGGCCAGGCCAGGCAAGGCAGGGGGCATGTTAGGGCCAGGCTGTGTGGGGAGGGAGAGGGGCCACTTTTTAACATAGTCCCTGTTGTTACCTCATATCCCAGAGATTATGCCTTGCATTACGCCTGGGAAGAAAACGCTTCAATTTGCTCGACTTTCCATTGGTTCAACCATTGGCTCAACTTACCCCAAGGCCATTGGCTCAACTTACCCCAAGGCAAACATTTTGACTATATTAGCCCACACAGCTACAAGGATGCATTTTCATGCTAGGTTTAGAACCTCATATTGAAGCTTATAGACACCCAAACTAATGTATAGAACAATCTTAAAATTATTTAAATTGGTTTAGATAATAGCATCATGAAACCTCTAACACAATAAATTAATTTGACTTTTTGTACGTAACTTGCCACTTTTTTCCATGTGGTTTCTTCCTTCACAGACTCCATGAAATGATGACCTCTTCCTAAATATTTGGGTCAAATTATTAATTTTGTGTATGGTTTCCCTGGAAACACGGGCGGCTCAACTTACCCCCCACTCTCATAGCTACTGTAACATAACAGTAAAACCCCAGAGATGCCTTGTTCTGCTCTGATCTCTGCGCGTTGTGAACCTGTGTCCCCAATCTGCGGAAGATATTAACCGCATGAACAAAGGTGAGTCGTTCCTCTACAGCCTTTTTTGAGATGCCGTTCCGCCCACCTGCTGGCTGGTTAAATGAGATATTTGGGCCGATGAATGGCGCTTCCAGTCCACTAGCTGGTGAGGTGACGGGTTGGCGGGCGACGGCGGAGGTGTGTATGCGTGTCTGTGTGTCTGTGTGTAGGAGGAAGCTAAGCGTGGTTGTCAGGCGAGGTCAAGGTCATCCCGAGGAGAGCACATCATGCTTCCCAGCGTGCCACAATTCCCTGTGACCTTGTGGTGCTCCTCTCTCCCCCTCTCTCCATCTCTCTCCGGCCTCACTGTCTCCATCAGCGCAACTCGCGCTCTTCCAGGGAGCGCGGCGCGAGAGAGGGACCGCGAGGCCGAAGCGAAGCGAGAGACGAGAAAATAGAGGGGAGCTGAGGAGGCGGGATGGCGGGGAGCCGCGAGAGGAGGAGAGGGTGGAGGCAGAGAGCCCGAGGCGAGGCGGGCAGAGGAGGAGAGAGCGAGAGGCGCGAGCTGGCGCGCGAGCGCGAGAGCGCGAGGAGCGCGGCGGCGCGCGAGAGCCGAGCGCGCGCGAGCGCGCTCGCGCGCCGCAGGCAGAGCGCGAGGGAGGAGCTAGAGAGCGCGCGCGGACGAGAGTAGGCGTCTCGCTGAGCGGATCGCGCCTAGGAGAGCGATGAGAGACGCGAGATGCAGAGTAGGCTGAGCAGTAGGACGCTGACGGCGATAGGGCGAGAGGAGTCGCATCTCTCTCTCCAGTCTTCTCTCTATCTCGATATAACGCTCTATCTCTATCTCTCTTATCTCTCTACTCATCTATCGCTCTCTTCTCTCTCTCTCTCTTCTCTCTCTCTCTTCTTCTCCTCCTCTCTCTCTCTCTTCTCTCCTATCTCTATCTTCTCCCTCTCTCTTCTCTCTCTCTCTTCTCTTCCTCAAGTGATCCTCTCTTCTCTTTCTCAGCGCTCTGCATCGCTCGTATCTTCTCCATCTCTGTCACTCACCGTCTGTAGCAAGTGTTCTGGAGTGACAGCAAGCAAGGGCCCACCAATGTCTTTCTCTTTCTATTCCATCAGAATAGAGCTGTTATTGTTATAATACCCAGCAGCCATCAGAATAGAGCTGTTATTGTTATAATACCCAGCAGCCACCAGAATAGAGCTGTTATTGTTATAATACCCAGCAGCCATCAGAATAGAGCTGTTATTGTTATAATACCCAGCAGCCATCAGAATAGAGCAGTTATTGTTATAATACCCAGCAGCCATCAGAATAGAGCTGTCATTGTTATAATACCCAGCAGCCATCAGAATAGAGCTGTTATTGTTATAATACCCAGCAGCCATCAGAATAGAGCTGTTATTGATATAATACCCAGCAGCCATCAGAATATAGCTGTTATTTCTCTTTCACTCCCTCTCCATTTTTCTCTCTTGATTTTCAGTTTTTTATGTGTATCAGAGGGGATAGATGAGGTCATCACATCCCATTCAGAGGGGATAGATGAGGCATCACACCCCATTCAGAGGGGATAGATGAGGACAACACCCCCCATTCAGAGGGGATAGATGAGGTCATCACACCCCATTCTGAGGGGATAGATGAGGACAACACACCCCATTCAGAGGGGATAGATGAGGACAACACTCCCCATTCAGAGGGGATAGATGAGGACAACACACCCCATTCAGAGGGGATAGATGAGGACAACACACCCCATTCAGAGGGGATAGATGAGGACAACACAAGAAAGGAAACATCACACAAGGGAGAAACTATCTGTTTTCAAAAACTCATATATAATCATCTAGTTGAGCTAAAACAGAAATCACTGCTTTGGTTTGTAAGTCTGCTAGCTACAGAAGTTTGGTTTCTACGTCTGCTAGCTAAAGGAGTTTGGTTTCTAAGTCTGCTAGCTACAGCGGTTTGGTTTCTAAGTCTGCTAGCTACAGCAGTTTCGTTTCTAAGTCTGCTAGCTACAGCAGTTTGGTTTCTAAGTCTGCTAGCTACAGCAGTTTGGTTTCTAAGTCTGCTAGCTACAGCAGTTTGGTTTCTAAGTCTGCTAGCTACAGCAGTTTGGTTTCTAAGTCTGCTAGCTACAGCAGCTTGGTTTCTAAGTCTGCTAGCTACAGCAGTTTTGTTGCTACAGCAGTTTGGTTCTAAGTCTGCTAGCTACAGCAGTTTGGTTTCTAAGTCTGCTAGCTACAGCAGTTTGGTTTCTAAGTCTGCTAGCTACAGCAGTTTGGTTTCTAAGTCTGCTAGCTACAGCAGTTTGGTTTCTAAGTCTGCTAGCTACAGCAGTTTTGTTGCTACAGCAGTTTGGTTTCTAAGTCTGCTAGCTACAGCAGTTTGGTTTCTAAGTCTGCTAGCTACAGCAGTTTGGTTTCTAAGTCTGCTAGCTACAGCAGTTTGGTTTCTAAGTCTGCTAGCTACAGCAGTTTTGTTGCTACAGCAGTTTGGTTTCTAAGTCTGCTAGCTACAGCAGTTTGGTTTCTAAGTCTGCTAGCTACAACAGTTTGGTTTCTAAGTCAGCTAGCTACAGCAGTTTGGTTTCTAAGTCTGCTAGCTACAGCAGTTTGGTTTCTAAGTCTGCTATCTACAGCAGTTTGGTTTCTAAGTCTGCTAGCTACAGCAGTGGCTGTGAAGGGTGAAGCAACTAGCTCTTGGCGACAGACGTAAGTTATTCTTTGCTGTCATAGAGAAAATGTTTTGTGATCAACTGTTATTTGTTTGAATACTAAGTTAAATAACTGAGTACCGACATAAGTACAGCTTCCTAGTGGGCAAAAAGGCACAGTAGAAAAGACAGTCGATATGGGGAGATTCCACGCCAGGACAGCCCAAACATATTTTTTTGGGGGGGTATCTCAGATTGTTCGGGCAAATTTTCACAAGGAAACTTCATTGCGAGGAAGGATGTTTGACATACTTTTTTACATTTGTGTCTCCACGTTCTTTCATGATAAAAGTGGCAATTTTAGGTTGTCCTGGCGTGGTATAGCCCAATAGGACAGTAGAAAAAGCTGTTTTCTACCATGCTTTAATATAATGTGTCTGCTGATCCAATCTGAAGGGCATAAGATGACCATTAGAGCTGGCACAAAATAATTGTGTTTGTGTGTGTGTGTGTGTGTGTGTGTGTGTGTGTGTGTGTGTGTTGTGTGTGTGTGTGTGTGTGTGTGTGTGTGTGTGTGTGTGTGTGTGTGTGTGTGTGTGTGTGTGTGTTCGTGTGTGTGTGTGTGTGTGTGTGTGTGTGTGTGTGTGTGTGTGTGTGTGTGTGTGTGTGTGTGTGTGTGTGTGTGTGTGTACACATTTTACTATACTTGTCCTCAGAATAATAAACCAACTAAAATTCAGAGAAGTGAGGATATTTTGCCAGTACTCACTTGTAGAAAAGGCTATTTTAGGCTTAGGGGTTAGGGTTAGGGTTTGAATTAGGGTTAGGGTCAGGTTTAGGGTTAGGTTTAGGGTTAGGGTTTGAATTAGGGTTAGGGTTAGGGTTTGAATTAGGGTTAGGGTTAGGGTTAGGGTTAGGGTTAGGGTTAGGGTTAGGGAAAATAGGATTTTGAATGGGAATCAATTGTTGGTCCCTAAAAAGTTATAGTAAGACGTGTGTGTTTGTGTGTGTGTGTGTGTGTGTTTGTGTGTGTGTTGTGGAGGACGGGCTCGTGGTAATGGCTAGAGCGGCATTAGTGAAATGGTATCAAATACATCAAACACATGGTTTCCAGGTGTTTGATGCCATTCCATTTACTCCAATCCAGCCATTGTTATGAGCTCCCCTCAGCAGCCTCCACTGGTGTGTGTGTGTGTGTGTGTGGTGTGTGGCTTAAGGTTAGGGATGAAATCCACTCAAACGTACTCTGATAGATTATAAGATAAACATGTGCCAACTGCCAGCCATCTCTGCTCTGTCACCTAAATACACACTGGGGATAAATATGGACCAGGCAGTCATTTTCTGAAAGAGGACTCTAGTGCCCCCTTTTGGTTCAGTTGAGAACTGCACCCACCATTAGAGCCCCCCACCCCTTCCCTTGCAAAGGTGAGCAATTTGCTAATCAACAAACACGCTGACAAATTGCTTCTTCTCGTTATGTGCCACACTTAATTTTCTTTAATTATACAGTTTATTAGTTCTCTCGGTTCAGTAGTTATGAAAGCTTTCCGCCTGTCTGTCCCAAACGCTATATGAAATGTCAAGAACAACCAAAGTCCAATCAATGAACTTGATTCCATTAAATAAGAACTAGTGGAGCAGCTTGGGTTCTGTTAAAAGGGAGCGCGTGCAGTGTGTGTGTGTGTGTGTGTGTGTGTGTGTGTGGTGTGTGTGTGTGTGTGTGTGTGTGTGTTTGTGTGTGTGTGAGTGTGTGTTTCGTTTGTGTGGTGTTGTGTGTGTGTTGTGTGTGTGTGTGTGTGTGGTGTGTGTGTGTTCGGTGTCCGTGTGTGTGTGTGTGTGTGTTTGTGTGTGTGGGAGTGTGTTGTTTGTGTTGGTGTGTGTGGGTGTTTGTGTGTGTGTGTGGTGGTGTGTGTGTGTTTGTGTGTGTGTTGTTGTGTGTGTGTGTGTGTGTTTGTGTGTGTGTGTGTGTGTGTGTGTGTGTGTGTGTGTGTGTGTTTGTGTGTGTTTGTGTGTGTGTTGTGTGTGTGTGTGTGTTGTGTGTTGTGTTTGTGGTTGTGTGTGAGTGTGTTTGTGTGTGTTTGTGTGTGTTTGTGTGTGTGTGTGTGTGTGTGTGTGTTTGTGTGTGGGTGTGTTTGTGTGTGTGTGTGTGTGTGTGTGTGTGTGTGTGTGTGTTTCGCTGCTCTGTGTGTTGTGTTTTTAATGGTATGAGGATGCATTCACTTTGTCGTAGCTAATTATGGATTAGCGGCTTGCTAACTAAGCCCAGTAGGACACAGCACTAATTGCTGAAAGACTATTGGAAATGTGACAGCAAACTGCAGGACAGCCACATGTACACTAATAGTGAATGTGGGTTGTTATTTATTTATCGTTTGTTATTTCATGTTGGATTAGCGTAGATAACATTATTTGATTCAATTTTGATTCGGTAGGCTTCCCTAGCCACGTCCTCAGAGCATGCGCAGACCAGCTGGCTGGAGTGTTTACAGACATATTCAATCTCTCCCTATCCCAGTCTGCTGTCCCCACTTGCTTCCTGTACCCAAGAAAGCGAAGGTAACTGAACTTAATGACTTTCGCCCCGTAGCACTCACTTCTGTCATCATGAAGTGCTTTGAGAGGCTAGTTAAGGATCATATCACCTCCTCCTTACCTGTCACCCTAGACCCACTTCAATTTGCTTACCGCCCCAACAGATCCACAGATGACGAAATCGCCATCGCACTGCACACTGCCCTATCCCATCTGGACAAGAGGAATACCTACGTAAGAATGCTGTTCATTGACTACAGCTCAGCCTTCAACACCATAGTACCCTACAAGCTCATCATTAAGCTCGGGGCCCTGGGTCTGAACCCCGCCCTGTGCAACTGGGTCCTGGACTTCCTGATGGAACGCCCCCAGGTGGTGAAGGTCATCTACAGAACTCCATGTCACAGGAAGGCCAAGAAGATCCTCAAGGAGTTTGGAGTGTGACTGTTTGAGGTTGTGGACAGGTGTCTTTTATACTGATAACAAGTTCAAACAGATGCCATTAATACAGGTACCGAGTGGAGGACAGAGGAGCCTCTTAAAGAAGAAGTTACAGGTCTGTGAGAGACAGAAATCTTGCTTGTTTGTAGGTGACCAAATACTTATTTTCCACCATAATTTGCAAATAAATTCATTACAAATCCTACAATGTGATTTTCTGGATTTTTTTTTCTCAATTTGTCTGTCATACTTGACGTGTACCTATGATGAAAATTACAGGCCTCTCTCATCTTTTTAAGTGGGAGAACTTGCACAATTGGTGGCTGACTAAATACTTTTTTTCCCCCACTGTATATATACAGCTCTAGAAAAAATTAAGAGACCACTTCAAATTTTTCTTAAATCAGCATTCCTACATGTACAGTGGGGAGAATAAGTATTTGATACACTGCAGATTTTGCAGGTTTTCCTACTTACAAAGCATGTAGAGGTCTGTAATTTTTATCATAGGTACACTTCAACTGTGAGAGACAGAATCTAAAACAAAAATCCAGAAAATCACATTGTATGATTTTTAAGTAATTAATTTGCATTTTATTGCATGACATAAGTATTTGATCACCTACCAATCAGTAAGAATTCCGTCTCTCACAGACCTGTTAGTTTTTCTTTAAGAAGCCCTCCTGTTCCCCACTCATTACCTGTTTTAACTGCACCTGTTTGAACTCGTTACCTGTATAAAAGACACCTGTCCACACACTCAATCAAACAGACTCCAACCTCTCCACAATGGCCAAGACCAGAGAGCTGTGTAAGGACATCAGGGATATAATTGTAGACCTGCACAAGGCTGGGATGGGCTAGAGAAGGCGAGAAGGCAACAACTGTTGGCGCAATTATTAGAAAATGGAAGAAGTTCAAGATGACGGTCAATCACCCTCGGTCTGGGGCTCCATGCAAGATCTCACCTCGTGGGGCATCAATGATCATGAGGAAGGTGAGGGATCAGCCCAGAACTACACGGCAGGACCTGGTCAATGACCTGAAGAGAGCTGGGACCACAGTCTCAAAGAAAACCATTAGTAACACACTACGCCGTCATGGATTAAAATCCTGCAGCGCATGCAAGGTCCCCCTGCTCAAGCCAGCGCATGTCCAGGCCTGTCTGAGGTTTGCCAATGACCATCTGGATGATCCAGAGGAGGAATGGGAGAAGGTCATGTGGTCTGATGAGACAAAAATAAAGCTTTTTGGTCTAAACTCCACTCGCCGTGTTTGAGGAAGAAGAAGGATGAGTACAACCCCAAGAACACCATCCCAACCGTGAAGCATGGAGGTGGAAACATCATTCTTTGGGGATGCTTTTCTGCAAAGGGGACAGGACGACTGCACCGTATTGAGGGGAGAATGGATGGGGCCATGTATTGCAAGATCTTGGCCAACAACCTCCTTCCCTCAGTAAGAGCATTGAAGATGGGTCGTGGCTGGGTCTTCCAGCATGACAACGACCCGAAACACACAGCCAGGACAACTAAGGAGTGGCTCCGTAAGAAGCATCTCAAGGTCCTGGAGTGGCCTAGCCAGTCTCCAGACCTGAACCCAATAGAAAATCTTTGGAGGGAGCTGAAAGTCTGTATTGCCCAGCGACAGCCCCGAAACCTGAAGAATCTGGAGAAGGTCTGTATGGAGGAGTGGGCCAAAATCCCTGCTGCAGTGTGTGCAAACCTGGTCAAGACCTACAGGAAACATATCATCTCTGTAATTGCAAACAAAGGTTTCTGTACCAAATATTAAGTTCTGCTTTTCTGATGTATCAAATACTTATGTCATGCAAAAAATGCTTTGTAAGTAAGAAAACCTGCAAAATCTGCAGTGTATCAAATACTTGTTCTCCCCACTGTATGTGATATTTGCACAAAACGGTTTACTTATTTAGTTACAATATGGTGCAAGTGTTAGCTGACAATCTGTTTGCCAGCAACCCACACAGCTCAAATCAAATACAAAATATATTGCAAATTGTTTTGATTGTGTGAAGAGACCTGTTTAGATCAATGGGCATTCACCTAACTGTAAGTGTTGAATAACAGACAGCGACAGAGAGCTGACTGTGATGCTCATTGGCCCTCCTCTGTACAGACTTTACAAATGATGGTGATGATGAAGGTTTATAATGGCCATCCTTCCTCTCTCTTTGTTGTTTACCCATCTGTAAACAAACATTAGAAGGTCAATGTATCGGCAGCCCATAGATCACTGTGTACTGTGCAACAAAACACTGCCAGCCAGCCAGTCAGCCAGTCAGCCAGTCAGCCAGTAAGCCAGCCAGTCAGCCAGTCATCTCAGTCCAAAGCCCCGCCAGTCAGCCAGTACTCAGCCCAGTCAACCAGTCGCAGTCAGCCAGTCAGCCAGCCAGCGCAGTCAGCCAGCCAGTCAGTCAGCCAACCAGCAGCCAACCCAGTTCAGCCAGCCAGTCAGCCACGCCAGTCAGCCAGTCAGCCACAGTCAGTCAGCCAGTTCAGCCAGCCAGTCAGCCAACCCAGCCAACCAGCCACCGCCAGCAGCCAGTCAGCCAGTCAGCCAGTCAGTCGGCCAACCAGCCAACCAGCCAAGCCAGCCAGTCAGCCAGTCAGCCAGTCAGTCAGCCAACCAGCCAACCAGCCAGTCAGCCAGTAAGCCAGTCAGTCGGTCAGTCAGCCAGCAGTCAGTGATTCAGCCAGTCAGTCAGTCAGCCAGCCAGTCAGTGATTCAGTCAGCCAGTCAGCCAGTCAGCCAGTCAGTCAGTCAGTCAGCCAGGCAGTCAGTCGCATTCAGCTCAGTCAGTCCAGTCAGCCAGCCAGTCAGTGATTCAGCCAGTAAGCCAATCAGCAGCCAGTCAGTCAGCTCCAGTCCAGTGATTCAGCCAGCCGTCAGCCAGTCAGCCGTCAGCAGTTCAGCAGTAGCCAATCAGCCAGCCAGTCAGCCAGTCAGCCAGTGATTCAGCCAGCCAGTCAGCCAGCCAGCCAGTCAGCCAGTCAGCCAGTGATTCAGCCAGTAGCCAATCAGCCAGCCAGCCAGTCAGCCAGTCAGCCAGTGATTCAGCCAGTAAGCCAATCAGCCAGCCAGTCAGTCAGCCAGTCAGCCAGTGATTCAGCCAGTAAGCCAATCAGCCAGCCAGTCAAGCCAGTCAGCCTGCCAGTCAGTGATTCAGCCAGTACGAGCCAATCCAGCCAGCCAGGCCAGTCAGCCTGCCAGTCAGTTATTCCAGCCATCACAGCCAGCCCAGTGATTCAGCCAGTAAGCCAATCAGCCAGCCAGTCAGTCAGCCAGCCAGCCAGTCAGTCAGCCAGCCAGTCAGTGACTCATCCAGCCAGTCAGCCAGTCAACTGTATTGATGGGACTTGATGTTCCATTAAATGATCGATGCAGGTTGCAACCACGGCTCTATGACTGGAGGGCTAAATACTCCCGCACTTTAAAGTCAGGATCTATTAGTTCATTGGCAGAGAGATTAATCAATCAATAACCTACTGTGTGTCTGCAGGAGGCAAGCAGGCACTCACACAGAGCTTGGTAAGTAGCTCTATGTATCCACATTACAATACAATACATACACTACACTACCATACAATACAGTACAATACAGTACACAATACTACACTACACTACCATACAGTACAATACAAGACATTACAACACCCTACACCAGAGTATCCCAAACTCAGTCCTGCCCCCCCGTTTCGGTTTTTGCCCTAGCACTACACAGCTGATTAAAATAATCAAAGCTTGATGATGAGTTGAATCAGCTGTGTAGTGCTAGGGCAAAACCAAAACGTGCACCCAGAGGGGGCCCCAGGACTTAGTTTGGGAAACCCTGCACTACACTACAATACATTACAACACACTATAATACACTGAACTGCACTACAATACACTATAATACAATACACTACACTACACTATAATACACTACAATAAACTACACTAAACTACAATACACTACACCACAATACATTACACTACAATACAATACAGTACACTACACTACACTACAATACACTACACTACACTACACTACACTACAATCAAGTGACAATACCCTCGAAGCCAGTGTTATGAGGATATATTGGTACGGTTGTTGTTAGGCAAACCGTGCCAATATATCCTCCAAACAAATAATGATTGACATATTTTCATTCAAAACGTTATTTTGCTGAATTTATTCATACTATTTCATCCTTCCACAAGACATAGTCCCGACACAAATCAAGGGTTGCTACCCAAAGCCGGCTGGTCGTTCTTTCTATCGGTTCGGTTGCCAGAGACGCGACCCAGTCGTTCAGTCTTTTTGTTCTGTATCTATGGACGCGACCCAGTCGTTCGTTCTAAATCTCCCATTGCCATACCGGCTGGTAACGTTCTTATCCCTTGCTTGCTAGCTAGCCAACTACGGCTAACTTACAATAATGTCAAAAAGTGCAGCCAGAATAACAACAGTAGCTGCATTTGTTTTAGCTGTTTTCTAGTGACATTTATTTGGACACATCCATAACAATGAGCTAATGAGGCGAGATTTCGCCTGGCATAGAAAATGCGCTCATCGTCAGGGCACTGTTGTTCAGAGGAGCTAGCCAACAACACTGCTAACACAATCACTTCAAACTGAAGCTTAAAACACTGCAAACTAGCTGCACTTCATTTCGTTTTACCTTTTTTCAATTGACATTTCTTTGTATATATCCATAAAAATGACGCCAGCTGATTCATGATTTAGACTGGCTGAGAAACGCTGCCTGTCTGTCTGTCTCGTCCCGACTCCCGACACGTTCATTACCATGGGACAGCTGGAGATCAAATTTGAATATTGAAACAATGTTGTAAATGTCGGAGAGACAGACAGCAAGGTTTATACAAATCTCCACTGTTGAAAACTAAATGTTAGTCTAAAAGAAATGTGAGATAACATCTAGATGCTTTTTATAGTGGAAATCAACTTCATCAAGTGCCTGGCTGGGCTCTTGGACTGCGGAGTCAGATGGAACAGAGTAAATAGGCATTTTAATACACAACATGTCACTGTAATACACTACAATACACTACACTACACTATAATACACAACAATACACTACACTACAATACATTACACTACAATACACTAAAATACAATACAATACACTAAAATACAATACAATACACTACAATACACTACACTACAATACAGTACAATACACTACACTACAATACACTCAAATACAATACACTACAATACACTACACTACACTATAATACTCTACAATACACTACAATACACTACAATACACTACAATACACTACAATGCACTACAACTATAATACACTACCATACAATACACTACAATACAATACACTATAATACACTACACTATAATACTTTACAATACACTACAATACACTACAATATACTACAATACACTACAATACACTACAATGCACTATAATACACTACACTATAATACACTACAATACAATACACTACACTACAATACACTATAATACAATACACTACACTACACTATAATACACTACACTTTAATACACTATAATACACTATAATACACTAACACTACAATACACTACACTATACTACACTATAATACACTACACTATAATACATTACACTATAATACACTTCAGTAAAATACACTACACTACACTATAATACATTAAAATACACTACACTACACTAACACTATAATACACTTCACTACAATACACTACACTACACTATAATACATTAAAATACACTACACTACACTACAATCTACTATAATACAGTTCACTACAATACAGTTCACTACAATACACTACACTATAATACACTACAATATACTACAATACACTACAATACACCACAATACACTACACTACACTACAATACACTACACTATAATATACTACGCTACACTATAATACACTACAATACACTACAATACACTACACTACATTACACTATAATACACTACACTACACTATAATACACTACAATACACTATAATAAACTACACTACACTATAATACACTACAATACACTACACTACACTATAATATGCTACAATACACTACAATACACTACAATACACTACACTATAATACAGTACAATACACTACACTACAATACACTAAATTACAATACATACACTACACTACACTATAATACTCCACAATACACTACAATACACTACAATACACTACAATACACTACACTATAATACACTACAATACACTACAATACACTATAATCACACTACACTTCACTACATTATAATACACTACAATACACTACAATACACTATAATACAATACAATACACTACACTATAATACACTACAATACACTAAAATACACTACAATACACTACACTATAATACACTACACTACACTATAATACACTTCACTACAATACAATACACTACACTACACTATAATACACTACAATACACTACACTACACTACACTACACTACAATACACTACACTACACTACACTATAATACACTACAATACACTACAATACACTACAATACACCACAATACACTACACTCTAATACACTACACTACAATACAATACAATACAATACAATACACTACATTACACTACACTACACTACACTATAATACACTACACTACACTATCATACACTACAATACACTACACTACACTACACTATAATACACTACAATACACTACAATACACCACAATACACTACACTATAATACACTACAATACAATACAATACACTACATTACACTACCAGTGGCGGCTCCTGAAAAAATTCTCAGGAGGGGCAATTTTTCTGATGATTTAGGTGACCTACACACGTGCACGAGTCCGTGCACGCGATTCCAGATATCTTTACCTCTGAATAAACTGCCTTTATTATACCATATCCACCCTGTCCAAAGTCTCTACTTGGTCTCAGTTCTCTCCAGTAACTTGTGATTATCAACAGTACACAACGGTAAACAAACAATTGGGGGAACTCACGGGGCAGATAGTAACCACTTAAAAGGAAGCGATTCCCAAACCTTCCATAACAAAGCCATCACCTACAGAGAGATGAACTTGGAGAAGAGTCCCTTAAGTAAGCTTGTCCTGGGCCTCTGTTCACAAACACAAACAGACCCCACACAGCCCCAGGACAACAACAACAACAACAACAACAACACAATTAGACCCAACCAAATCATGAGAAAACAAAAAGAGAATTACTTGACACATTGGAAAGAACAAACAAAAAAAACAGAGCAAACTAGAATGCTATTTGGCCCTAAACAGAGAGTACACAGTGGCAGAATACCTGACCACTGTGACTGACCCAAACTTAATGAAAGCTTTGACTATGTACAGACTCAGTGACCATAGCCTTGCTATTGAGAAAGGCCGCCGTAGGCAGACCTGGCTCTCAAGAGAAGACAGGCTATGTGCACACTGCCCACAAAATGAGGTGGAAACTGAGCTGCACTTCCTAACCTCCTGCCAAATGTATGACCATATTAGAGACACATATTTCCCTCAGATTACAGCGATCCACAAAGAATTCGAAAACAAACCCAATTTTGATAAACTCCCTTATCTACTGGGTGAAAAACCACAGTGTGCCATCACAGCTGCAAGATTTGTGACCTGTTGCCACAAGAAAAGGGCAACCAGTGAAGAACAAACACCATTGTAAATACAACCCATATTTATGTTTATTTATTTTCCCATTTGTACTTTAACTATTTGCACATTGTAACAACACTGTATATATACATAATATGACATTTGAAATGTCTTTATTCTTTTGAAACTTCTGAGTGTAATGTTTACTGTTAATATTTATTGTTTATTTCACTTTTGTTTACTATCTACTTCCCTTGCTTTGGCAATGTTAACACAACGTTTCCCATGCCAATAAAGCCCTTAAATTGAATTGAATTGATAGTAAGGTCGCAATGACACAGAAAGCAGTTCAATGTCGGGGTACAGAGTCGCTCTCTTACCAGGATCGCGGTCCGCTCTGACCAGGGTGAAGGTGGCCGGCTCCACTTCTCTGTCCGGGACTCATCCAGCCAAGTCTCCCAGCTGTATTGGGATTCAGCTGCCAGCAGCGTTTTCATTATTTAGTCCGTTCGTAGCGGGTATGTACACGATCAACAAGATCAGTCCAAAACCAACCACTGGAAATCCATGGTTGGCAGAATGTTTGTAAACTAAGTCTACAAATTAAAAACATAAAATAACGCCGCACTGCAGGTCGCAACAGAGACGCTTCTAGCCGCCATTGTCTTAGTTACGTTCAACGTTACGTCACGTATGACGAAAGCGCGTAAGTGCAAGCCCACAGACACCCATAGAGAATGTATTGAAAGCTTTGAAATGTGAAAAAAATAGATTTTACATGACAGGCTATGAGAGACTTCTGGGCGATTTTCAACTTGACTGAAATCGCCCCAAAAACGGGCGGGGCCATTTGAAGCACGACTTTAGCCTGATTTGACATTTAGTGGCTGGCAGATCAGACGTGAACACTGATAACTGCTGTTGCCGTGATATAATTGATTAGAAAAAAAATCCCTTCCTTTTCCCGTTTGGCAGTGCGTCGCCCATATCGCCCTATTGAACAAGCCGTCCCTGTACACTACACTACACTATAATACACTACACTAACCTATAATACACTACAATACACTACAATACACTACAATACACTACAATACACCACAATACACTGCACTATAATACACTATAATACAATACAATTCACTACACTACACTATAATACACTACACTTTAATACACTATAATACACTACACTACAATACACTACAATACACTACACTATAATACACTACACTACAATGCACTTCACTACAATACAGTACACTACACTACACTACACTATAATACACTTCACTACAATACAATACACTACACTACACTATAATACACTACAATACACTACAATACACTAAAATACACCAAAATACACTACACTATAATACACTATAAGACAATACAATTCACTACACTACACTATAATACACTACACTTTAATACACTATAATACAATTCACTGCACTACACTATAATACACTACACTTTAATACACTATAATACACTACACTACAATACAATACACTACACTACACTACACTATAATACACTACAATACACTTCACTACAATACACTACAGTACACTGCAGAACACAGGGATTGTCTGTCCCCTTCCTACCCCTGTCTCTACACTGCCTGGCAGGGAACTGGACTGGAAGCACAAGAAAAACAGAAACAACAAAACAATGTAATATGGCTGCCCCCTAGATCACTGCTCCCTGCGTCCCCCAGATCACTGCTCTCCGCCCCCCAGATCACTGCTCTCCGCCCCCCAGATCACTGCTCTCCGCCCCCCAGATCACTGCTCTCCGCCCCCCAGATCACTGCTCTCCGCCCCCCAGATCACTGCTCTCCGCCCCCCAGATCACTGCTCTCCGCCCCCCAGATCACTGCTCCCTGCATCCCAAATGGCACGCTATTCTCTATTTAGTGCACTACTTTGACCAGGGCCCTTATCCTTACATAGTGCCCTAAAGGCCCTGGTCAAAAGTAGTGCACTATATTGGGAATCGGGTGCAATTTGTGAATCAGACACATGGAGGGAGTTGTGGAGCAGAAGTAGCTTTCTCAATGGACATCAGGGGCCTGGCCAGGCTAAAGGGAGGTGACACGGAACATAATGCACCAAGTACATCCCTCATAAAAGGCAGGGCCTTTAATGGCTTAATGTTTTTCATCCATATGAGCAGAGCACCCCACCCTCCTGCCTGTGCGCTCTATAGCTTGCAGGCAAAAGAAAGCCACACAAAGTATGTGTGCATGGGAAGGTATGTGTATTCATATCTATATTGTAATTTTTCATTTTTTGGGGGGTTGATCAGCTTTAATATCGCAGATAGATTGTAGTGCCTATCAATTTAATTGTTCATTATTTTGTATTTTCTCTAGACCTTTCCCCCCTACCCTACCCTACCCTACCCTACCCTACCCTACCCTACCCTACCCTACCGTCCCTACCTTACCCTACCCTACCCTACACTACCCTACCGCCCCTACCCTGCCCTACCCCTACCCTACCCTACCCTACCCTACCCTACCCTACCCTACCCTACCCTACCCTACCCTACCCTACCCTGCCGTCCCTACCCTACCCTACCCTACCGTCCCTACCCTACCCTACCCTACCGTCCCTACCCTAATTGTAGCAAACTAACGGACAACAATACTTATAATGCTACTTGCAGCTACTGGGCCTTCAGAAAGTATTCACACCCCTTTACTTTTTTTCTTCACATTTTGTTGTTACAGCCTGAATTTAAAATTGATTAAATTGAGGTTTTGTGTCACTGGCCTAAACACAATACCCCATACTGTCAAAGTGGAATTATGTTTTTAGAAATGTTTACAAATTAATTAAAATCTGAAGTAACAGAGTCAATTATCTGTAAGTGCCCTCAGTCGAGCAGTGAATTTCAAACAGCGATTCAACCACAAAGACAAGGGAGGTTTTCCAATGCCTCGCAAAGAAGGGCACCTATTTGTGTATGGGTGAAAACAAAAAAAGCAGTTATTGAATATCCCTTTCAGCATGGTGAAGTTATTAATTACACTTTGGTTGGTGTATCAATACACCAGGTCACTACAAAGATACAGGCATACTTCCTAACTCAGTTGCCGGAGAGGAAGGAAACCGCTCAGCGATTTCACCATGAGGCCAAGGTGACTTTAAAACAGTTGCAGAGTTTAATGGCTGAGGATGATCAATAACATTTTCGTTACTCCACAATACTAACCTAATGGGCAGAGTGAAAAGAAGGAAGCCTTTGCAGAATATAAATATTCCAAAACATGCATCCTGCTTGCAATAAGGCACTAAAATAAAACAGCAAAAAATGTGGCAAAGAAATTAACTTGATGTCCTGAATACAAAGCGTTATGTTTGGGGCAAATCCAACACAACACATCACTGAGTACCACTCTTCATATTTCCAAGCATGGTGGTGGCTGCATCATGTTATGGATATGCTTATCATCGGCAATGACTAGGGAGTTTTTTTTTTTGGATAAAAATTAATGGAATAGAGCTAAGCAGGCACAATCCTAGAGGAAAACCTGGTTCAGTCTGCTTTCCACCAGACACTGGGAGACAGATTCAAGTTTCAGCAGGACAATAACCTAAAACACAAGGCCAAATCTACACTGGAGTTGCTTACCAAGACGACGTTGAATGTTCCTGAGTGGCCTAGTTACAGTTTTGACTTAAATCGTCTTGAAAATCTATGGCAAGACTTGAAAATGGCTGTCTAGCAATGAGCAACAACCAACTTGACTGATCGATTTTTAAAAGAATGATGTGCAAATATTGTACAATTCAGGTGTGGAAAGCTCTTAGAGACTTACCCAGAAAGACTCACTGCTGTAATCACTGACAAAGGTGATTCTAACATGTATTGACTAAGGGGTGTGAATACTTATTTCATTTTCAACACATTTGCAAACATTTCTAAAAACAAGTTTTCACTTGATCATTATGGGGTATTGGTGTGTAGATGGGTGAGAATTTGTTTTAATCCATTTTGAATTCAGGCTGAAACACAACAAAATGTGATGAATTTAAGGGGTATGAATACTTTCTGAAGGGACTGTATTTCTCTCACATCTACGGTAGTTGTAGTTAAATAATTAGACATATATTCCTAATTTCTTCAAGTGCTGGATTCCCCCCCCCCCCCCCCCCCCCCGCCCCCAGCACCCAATCACCATTCATTCTGATCTTAAATCCATCCCTCCCATGTCCACAGATCAGCACATCTTTCCCAGTATAATGCTATTTCCTTTTGCAATACATCCCTCCATTTTTACTGTGATGTCTTACGATGATATGTCATGAACCTCCCTATTTGTAGAATTTCTACTAATATTGCCCTAAAAATTTATAATTTACCCAAGAGTATTATGGGTGAGTTGTTGTGTGTGTTCCTCACCCTCCTCTTTACAACTCTCCACCATATAGTGAAAAGCAGCCACCCATGGTAAAATCCGTTAGGTTTTTAATTAATCAAGGCAATACAAAGGCAGTCAGTCAGTCGCAGGCGGCAGCGCGGCTTAAGTCCAAATCAATGGCGCAAGCCAGAGGCCCGGGCCGTCGATATTTTACAAAGTGCAAAAAAAGCCCTGCGAGTCTTGGGCTCCCTGTGACCGACCCAATACACACACAGACACACAGACACACAGACACACACACACACACACACACACACCACACACACACACACACACACACACACACACACGCACACACAAAGTCCCAATAAATGGAGGCCCTAGGGTGTGAGTCAGCCTGGTCTGGTCTGACCGCGGCCGTCCCTCAGTATTTCCTAGCTGACTACCCAGAAGGTCTGACTTCTCTTTGTTCCTTCCTTGAGTATAGACGAGGGTAGAGATCAGCAGGACGGATCCAGCAGGCACACAGCACATTACACAGCTAACAAAAGACAGAGAGAAGCAGTGACCTGGTGAGTGACCCCCTGTACGGTTACTGTAGCTGGGTCTGGTCTTGACATGACATTCAGTCAGCAAGTGTGCAGCCCAACGCACCTCATACCAATAGAATGTAATAAATACCTAATATTATTAAGATATTTAATACCTTCGAATAGGTCAGAATATAGAATAAAAGATACGTTTTCATTGGTTAAAATAATAGTAAGAGTACTATAATAAGAGCAGAAGCTGGTATTTTTCATTTAATCCTTCAATTGATGATATTAATTGAGTTGAAAACCTAAAATGCTATTGCTATTTTGAACCGCCATCCGGACCATTAACTCGCTGTCTCTGAGATATTCAGGAAGGCCAGGAGATGCAGATAGACAGCCAGGAAGCCATGCATTGTGAGATCAACACTAGGTCATTATTATAAAGCTAATGAGGTCGTGGTGGGAGCCAATGAAAAACAGTGGTTCTACTCAGGTTCTGTTGACTGAACAATCTAGAAGCTTTAATAATGGCCCAGTGCAGTCAAATTCTGTGTTTTAGATCACATTTTACAACAGCTGATAAAACTAACACTGTAAAAGTGTGAAAACATTTGATCAGTGTAAAGTTGACGGTACGGTCAAGTTGACGGTATGGTAAAGTTGATGGTGTGGCAAAGTTGACGGTATGGTCAAGTTGACGGCATGGTAAAGTTGACGATAGGGGGGTGGGTGACTGGGACAGACTGTTACATTATAAAGATAGGGGGGTGGGTGACTGGGACAGACTGTTACATTATAAAGATAGGGGGGTGGGTGACTGGGACAGACTGTTACATTATAAGATAGGGGGGTGGGTAACTGGGACAGACTGTTTACATTATAAGATAGGGGGGTGGGGGACTGGGACAGACTGTTACATTATAAAGATAGGGGGGTGGGTGACTGGGACAGACTGTTACATTATAAAGATAGGGGGGTGGGTGACTGGGACAGACTGTTACATTATAAAGATAGGGGGGTGGGTGACTGGGACAGACTGTTACATTATAAAGATAGGGGGGTGGGTGACTGGGACAGACTGTTACATTATAAAGATAGGGGGGTGGGTGACTGGGACAGCTGTTACATTATAAAGATAGGGGGGTGGGTGACTGGGGACAGACTGTTTACATTATAAAGATAGGGGGTGGGACTGGGACAGACTGTTACATTATAAAGATAGGGGGTGGGTGGACTGGACAGACTGTTACATTATAAATATAGGGGGGTGGGTGACTGGGACAGACTGTTACATTATAAAGATAGGGGGGTGGGTGACTGGGACAGACTGTTACATTATAAAGATATAAAGATAGGGGGGTGGGTGACTGGGACAGACTGTTACATTATAAAGATAGGGGGGTGGGTGACTGGGAAGACTGTTACATTATAAAGATAGGGGGGTGGGTGGACTGGGATAGACTGTTACATTATAAGATATGGGGGGTGGGTGACTGGACAGACTGTTACATTATAAAGATAGGGGGGTGGGTGACTGGGACAGACTGTTACATTATAAAGATAGGGGGGTGGGTGACTGGGACAGACTGTTACATTATAAAGATAGGGGGGGGTGACTGGGACAACTGTACATTATAAAGATAAAAGATGGGGGTGGGGTGACTGGGACAGACTGTTACATTATAAAGATAGGGGGGTGGGTGACTGGGACAGACTGTTACATATAAAGATATAAAGATAGGGGGTGGGTGACTGGGACAGACTGTTACATTATAAAGATAGGGGGGTGGGTGACTGGGACAGACTGTTACATTATAAAGATAGGGGGGTGGGTGACTGGGACAGACTGTTACATTATAAAGATAGGGGGGTGGGTGACTGGGACAGACTGTTACATTATAAAGATAGGGGGGTGGGTGACTGGGACAGACTGTTACATTATAAAGATAGGGGGTGGGGTGACTGGGACAGACTGTTACATTATAAAGATAGGGGGGTGGGTGACTGGGACAGACTGTTACATTATAAAGATAGGGGGGTGGGTGACTGGGACAGACTGTTACATTATAAAGATAGGGGGTTGGGCGACTGGGACAGACTGTTACATTATAAAGATAGGGGGGTGGGTGACTGGGACAGACTGTTACATTATAAAGATAGGGGGGTGGGTGACTGGGACAGACTGTTACATTATAAAGATAGGGGGGTGGGTGACTGGGACAGACTGTTACATTATAAAGATATAAAGATAGGGGGGTGGGGTGACTGGGACAGACTGTTCCATTATAAAGATAGGGGGGTGGGTGACTGGGACAGACTGTTACATTATAAAGATAGGGGGGTGGGGGACTGGGATAGACTGTTACATTATAAATATAGGGGGGTGGGTGACTGGAACAGACTGTTACATTATAAAGATAGGGGGGTGGGTGACTGGGACAGACTGTTGCATTATAAAGATAGGGGGGTGGGTGACTGGGACAGAATGTTACATTATAAAGATAGGGGGTGGGTGACTGGGACAGACTGTTACATTATAAAGATATAAAGATAGGGGGGTGGGTGACTGGGACAGACTGTTACATTATAAAGATAGGGGGGTGGTGTGACTGGGACAGACTGTTACATTAAGATAAAGATAGGGGGGTGGGTGACTGGGACAGACTGTTACATTATAAAGATAGGGGGGTGGGTGACTGGGACAGACTGTTACATTATAAGATAGGGGGGTGGGGACTGGGACAGACTGTTACATTATAAAGATAGGGGGGGTGGGTGACTGGGACAGACTGTTACATTATAAAGATAGGGGGGTGGGGACTGGGACAGACTGTTACATTATAAAGATAGGGGGGTGGGTGACTGGGACAGACTGTTACATTATAAAGATAGGGGGGTGGGTGACTGGGACAGACTGTTACATTATAAAGATAGGGGGGTGGGTGACTGGGACAGACTGTTACATTATAAAGATAGGGGGTGGGTGACTGGGACAGACTGTTACATTATAAAGATAGGGGGGTGGGTGACTGGGAGCAGACTGTTACATTAACAGATATAAAGATAGGGGGTGGGTGACAGACTGTTACATTATAGAAGATAGGGGGTTGGGGGATGGGACAGACTGTTACATTATAAGATAGGGGGGGTGGGTGACTGGGACAGACTGTTACATTATAAAGATAGGGGGGTGGGTGACCTGGGACAGACTGTTTACATTATAAAGAAGGGGGGGTGGGTGACTGGGACAGACTGTTACATTATAAAGATAGGGGGGTGGGTGACTGGACAGACTGTTACATGATAAAGATAGGGGGGTGGGTGACTGGGACCAGACTGTTACATTATAAAGATAGGGGGTGGGTGACTGGGACAGGCTGTTTACATTTAAAGATATAAAGATAGGGGGGGTGGTGACTGGGACAGACTGTTACATTATAAAGATAGGGGGGGTGGGTGACTGGGACAGACTGTTACATTATAAAGATAGGGGGGTGGGTGACTGGGAACAGACTGTTACATTATAAAGATAGGGGGGGTGGGTGACTGGGACCAGACTGTTACATTATAAAGATAGGGGGTGGGTGACTGGGACAGACTGTTACATTATAAAGATAAGTGGGGGTGGGTGACTGGGACAGACTGTTACATGATAAAGATAGGGGGGTGGGTGACTGGGACAGACTGTTACATTATAAAGATAGGGGGGTGGGTAACTGGGGCAGACTGTTACATTATAAAGATGGGGGGTGGGTGACTGGGACAGACTGTTACATTATAAAGATATAAAGATAGGGGGGTGGGTGACTGGGAGAGACTGTTCCATTATAAGGATATAAAGATATGGGGGGGGTGGGTGACTGGGACAGACTGTTCCATTATAAAGATAGGGGGGTGGGTGACTGGGACAGACTGTTCCATTATAAAGATAGGGGGGTGGGTGACTGGGACAGACTGTTACATTATAAAGATAGGGAGGTGGGTGACTGGGACAGACTGTTACATTATAAAGATAGGGGGGTGGGTGACTGGGACAGACTGTTCATTATAAGATAGGGGGGTTGGGTGACTGGGACAGACTGTTCATTATAAAGATAGGGGGGTGGGTGACTGGGACAGACTGTTACATTATAAAGATAGGGGGGTGGGTGACTGGGACAGACTGTTACATTATAAAGATAGGGGGGTGGGTGACTGGGACAGACTGTTACATTATAAAGATAGGGGGGTGGGTGACTGGGACAGACTGTTACATTATAAAGATAGGGGGGTGGGTGACTGGGACAGACTGTTACATTATAAAGATAGGGGGGTGGGTGACTGGGACAGACTGTTACATTATAAAGATAGGGGGGTGGGTGACTGGGACAGACTGTTACATTATAAAGATAGGGGGGGTGGGTGACTGGGACAGACTGTTACATTATAAAGATAGGGGGGTGGGTGACTGGGGACAGACTGTTACATTATAAAGATAGGGGGGTGGGTGACTGGACAGACTGTTACATTATAAAGATAGGGGGGTGGGTGACTGGGACAGACTGTTACATTATAAAGATAGGGGGGTGGGTGACTGGGACAGACTGTTACATTATAAGATAGGGGGGTGGGTGACTGGGACAGACTGTTACATTATAAAGGGGGGTGGGTGACTGGAGACTGTGATAGGGGGGGGTACTGGGACAGACTGTTACATTTATAAAGATAGGGGGGGGGTGATGGGACAGACTGTTACATTATAAGATAGGGGGGGGGGTGACTGGGACAGTACCATATTATAAGATAGGGGGGGGGTGATCGTAGGGGGTTGGGGACTGGGACAGACGTACATTATAAAGATAGGGGGGTGTGTGACTGGGACAGACTGTACATTATAAGATAGGGGGGGGGACTGGGACAGACTGTACATTATAAAGATATAAAATAGGGGGGTGTGACTGGACAGATGTTACATTAAAAGTAGGGGTGGGTAACTGGGACAGACTGTTCCATTATAAAGATAGGTGGGTGGGGGACTGGGACAGACTGTTAATAGACACACGTCAAAAGTTCAATTTATATTTAGTTTCTCCATTCTGTGAGACATAAAGTTGTGTTTTTGCAAGCAAATGTTGCATCCATAACGCTGGATTCGGCCCTCATCAACAACGTACTGTAACGTCAACTTAGTTCAACCGAGACAGAGCCTATAGGCCTAGAGGTTGCTATGGCCACCAACAACCAGAGAGCTCAGCACAACAAATCGCACAGCATTTCAGTTCAGCATCCAGCCTATAGGCTTCCATTACAGGCCACATCCATAACAATCTCTATTTCACTTCACACTGCCCTCTTCCACCTATGTGAGAATGCTATTCATTGACTACAGCTCAGCATTCAACACCTTAGTGCCCTCCAAGCTCATCACTAAGCTCAGGGCCCTTGGACTGAACACCTCCCTCTGCAACTGGATCCTGGACTTCCCCAGGTGGTAAGGGTAGGCAAAAAACACATCTGCCACGCTGATCCTCAACACAGAGGCCCTTCAGGGGTGCGTGCTCAGTCCCCTCCTGTACTCCCTGTTCACCCAGGACTGCGTGGCCGCGCACGACTCCAACACCATCATTAAGTTTGCTGACGACACAACAGTGGTAGGCCTGATCACCGACAACGAGGAGACAGCCTATAGGGAGGTCAGAAACCTGGCAGTGATGTGCCAGGACAACAACCTCTCCCTCAACGTGACCAAGACAAAGGATAGTTAGTCCGGGTAGATATAGGTTAACTATTTAACTATCTGCATTGAACCCCCTTTGCACTAACTCTTTTGATTCAGTGAATACACTGCTGCTAATGCTTATGATCTATCCTGTTGCCTAGTCACTTCACCCCTACCCTTATATACATATCTACCTCCATTACCTCGTACCCCTGCACATCGACTCGGTACTGGTACCCTGTGTATAGATCCATGTTATTACCTCGTACCCCTGCACATCAACTCGGTACTGGTACCCTGTGTATATATCCATGTTATTACCTGGTACCCCTGCATATTGACTCAGTACTGGTACTTCCTGTATAAAGCCATGTTATTACCTGGTACTTCCTGTATATAGCCTTGTTATTACCTGGTACTTCCTGTATATAGCCATGTTATTACCTGGTACTTCCTGTATATAGCCATGTTATTACCTGGTACTTCCTGTATATAGCCATATTATTACCTGGTACTTCCTGTATATAGCCATGTTATTACCTGGTACTTCCTGTATATAACCATGTTATTACCTGGTACTTCCTGTATATAGCCATGTTATTACCTGGTACTTCCTGTATATAACCATGTTATTACCTGGTACTTCCTGTGTATAGCCATGTTATTACCTGGTACTTCCTGTGTATAGCCATGTTATTACCTGGTACTTCCTGTATATAACCATGTTATTACCTGGTACTTCCTGTATATAGCCATGTTATTACCTGGTACTTCCTGTATATAACCATGTTATTACCTGGTACTTCCTGTGTATAGCCATGTTATTACCTGGTACTTCCTGTGTATAGCCATGTTATCTTTACTCATTGTGTATTTATTCCTTGTCTTATTATCTTTCCATTGTTTTTCCATTTGTCTCTGTGCATTGTGGGTAAGGGCCTGTCAGTAAGCATTTCACTGTTAGTCTACACCTGTTGTTTACCAAGCACGTGATGAACACAATTTGATTTGGTTTGATTTGAAGTTGGCTAGTGTTGTTGGCACGTGACACAAGTCAAAAGCTGAGGCCAAAGACCGAAACCAGTCAGAAAAGATGCTGTGGCCATATGACTTCCCCGGGGACGGAGAGGACTAAGTAAGAAAGTACTGTTGTTGGTTATTAAAACTGTTCGCTGCTCTGGCACCCCAATGGTGGAACAAGCTCCCTCACGACGCCAGGACAGCGGAGTCACTCACCACCTTCCGGAGACATTTGAAACCCCACCTCTTTAAGGAACACCTGGGATAGTCTAACAGTAATCCTTCTACCCCCCCCCCCCCCCCCCCCCCCCCCCCAAAAAAAAAAAAAAAAAAAGTATAATTGTAAAGTGGTTATCCCACTGGCTATAGGGTGAATGCACCAATTTGTAGTCGCTCTGGATAAGAGCGTCTGCTAAATGACGTAAATGTGCCCTTGAGCAAGGCACTTAACCCTAATTGCTCCTGTAAGTCGCTCTGGATAAGAGCGTCTGCTAAATGACTAAAATGTAAAATGTAAAATGTTATTAGATGTTGGCTGCCACTGTTGTAATTTGGCTTGGCTTCTCCGACCGTGGCTATTCCTACTCATTTATAATCCAGCATCTAGTCCAGCCTATACATGGATGGCAGCCATTACAAGTTGGCTGGTGTTATTGGCTTCCTTGGCTTCTCCGACCGTGGCTATTCCTTCAATATTGAGCTGCTGCTATAGGCAGGCAGGACTGCCAGATGACCCAGATTGATTTTTTAGCTAGTTTAGGTTTTACTCTGACACTGGATCTTCGACACAGACCACCATGGGAATGGGTCTCACACACACACACACACGCACGCACGCACACACACACACACACACACACACACACACACACACACACACACACACACACACACACACACACACACACACACATATACACACACACACACACACACACACACACACACACACACACACACACACACACACACACACACACACACACACACAGACACACACACACACACACACACACACACACACACACACATACACACACACACACACACACACACACATAGACACACACACACACACACACACACACACACTCACACACACACACACACCATGGGGACAGGCCCCAGTGCTCTGATCAATGTTGCGGGTGCCTGTGAAGTTCAAGAGAATCAAGATAACACCCTGTCCTTGGAGTGTTCAAACACACACATCCAGGAAAAAGAGCTTGTGCATCTAACCTTCTCCTGAGACCCTTCTCTAGTCAGGGCGAACCAAACCTAGACAGATACTGCCATCACCTGGCAACTTTATGTACTTCACATGGACAATGAATATTAGAGTAGGCCTAATTTATTCATTAAAAAGATGACAGGAAAAAAAAGTCCATAACAGTAAATATCTTACATCTGACAATCGACACAAAACATACTGATCCTGGACCTCGATAATAACACAAGAGTAATCTCTTTGTAAACAGCTTCTACAGTAGCTAAAGCAAATATATGTAAAACATATGATTTATTATATATTTTTTTATACACCTTTGATCTAAGTGTACTTTTTTCGGGGGGGGGGGAGCTTGGGACAGGCCCTACTTCCCTAAACTCTGTGTACGCCCGGGACCAACACCTTGATAAACCCAAAAGGACGTCAACAGAAGTGTGTGAATATCTTCCACAAGTTGTGGGAAATTATGGGAAATTGACAGTTGATGACTGACTGGTGGATGGTTCCAGAACATGAACTTGATATATACTGATTTGCCAGTCGCTACACTCAGTACCCGGGCCTAGGCTAATCGTTCTATGTAACGTTTGATTAAACTGTTCCTTTAAATGAAGTTTTACAACTGCAGGTGATAGTATTATTTTTGTTGTTTTCATTTTAACTGTTGATCAACCGAGGAACGAAAAATCTGTGAATGAGAGTTTTGTGGTCACAAATGCAATGACCGACTCTTTCCTCATTGCTGTTGCTCTAAGATGGCAACTCAACGTGAACGCCCATGTGCCAACTGGATAAGACAGACGAAAGAGAGACGAAAGACAGGCCCATGTGCCAATTGGATAAGACAGACGAAAGACAGGCCCATGTGCCAACTGGATAAGACAGACGAAAGACAGGCCCATGTGCCAATTGGATAAGACAGACGAAAGACAGGCCCATGTGCCAATTGGATAAGACAGACGAAAGACAGGCCCATGTGCCAATTGGATAAGACAGACGAAAGACAGGCCCATGTGCCAATTGGATAAGACAGACGAAAGACAGGCCCATGTGCCAATTGGATAAGACAGACGAAAGACAGGCCCATGTGCCAACTGGATAAGACAGATGAAAGACAGGCCCATGTGCCAACTGGATAAGACAGACGAAAGACAGGCCCATGTGCCAACTGGATAAGACAGACGAAAGACAGGCCCATGTGCCAATTGGATAAGACAGACGAAAGACAGGCCCATGTGCCAATTGGATAAGACAGACGAAAGACAGGCCCATGTGCCAACTGGATAAGACAGACGAAAGACAGGCCCATGTGCCAACTGGATAAGACAGACGAAAGACAGGCCCATGTGCCAACTGGATAAGACAGACGAAAGACAGGCCCATGTGCCAACTGGATAAGACAGACGAAAGACAGGCCCATGTGCCAACTGGATAAGACAGACGAAAGACAGGCCCATGTGCCAATTGGATAAGACAGACGTAAGACAGGCCCATGTGCCAACTGGATAAGACAGACGAAAGACAGGCCCATGTGCCAACTGGATAAGACAGACGAAAGACAGGCCCATGTGCCAATTGGATAAGACAGACGAAAGACAGGCCCATGTGCCAATTGGATAAGACAGACGAAAGACAGGCCCATGTGCCAACTGGATAAGACAGACGAAAGACAGGCCCATGTGCCAACTGGATAAGACAGACGAAAGACAGGCCCATGTGCCAACTGGATAAGACAGACGAAAGACAGGCCCATGTGCCAACTGGATAAGACAGACGAAAGACAGGCCCATGTGCCAACTGGATAAGACAGACGAAAGACAGGCCCATGTGCCAACTGGATAAGACAGACGAAAGACAGGCCCATGTGCCAACTGGATAAGACAGACGAAAGACAGGCCCATGTGCCAACTGGATAAGACAGACGAAAGACAGGCCCATGTGCCAACTGGATAAGACAGACGTAAGACAGACGTAAGACAGGCCCATGTGCCAACTGGATCGCAACGAGGAAAGAGTTGGATGGTTGGTTTTTTATTAACGTTTTATTAAAAAGTTTTAAAGGATTTCAGCAAACAAATAAAGGCACGGTAAGGGTTTAATAATTTTTTTTTAGTTTTGTTTAGAGCCCCGACACTTGTTCTGAACGTTAAAACGCATAGCTTGCGGTATGGTTTTTGGAAACATAAGGAATGTATATTTCATATGAGTAAAAACATAAATAAAAAATTAATGAAAAGTTATATTTCTACACACCTTTATAGACTTAGGGTTCCCACACGGCCATATTTCAATTTTACAGCATGTGTGTCTACGTAAGACAGACGGAAAGACAGACGTAAGACAGACGTAAGACAGACGAAAGACAGACGTAAGACAGACGTAAGACAGACGAAAGACAGACGTAAGACAGACGTAAGACAGACGAAAGACAGACAGAAAGACAGACGTAAGACAGACGGAAAGACAGACGAAAGACAGACGTAAGACAGACGTAAGACAGACGAAAGACAGACGTAAGACAGACGAAAGACAGACGTAAGACAGACGGAAAGACAGACGAAAGACAGACGAAAGACAGACGTAAGACAGACGTAAGACAGACGTAAGACAGACGAAAGACAGACGTAAGACAGACGAAAGACAGACGTAAGACAGACGGAAAGACAGACGAAAGACAGACGAAAGACAGACGTAAGACAGACGTAAGACAGACGTAAGACAGACGAAAGACAGACGAAAGACAGACGAAAGACAGACGAAAGACAGACGTAAGACAGACGAAAGACAGACGAAAGACAGACGAAAGACAGACGTAAGACAGACGTAAGACAGACGAAAGACAGACGTAAGACAGACGAAAGACAGATGGAAAAGAGAGGCATACCTGTGCTAATTAGCTATCTGGCATACCTGTGCTAATTAGCTATCTGGCATACCTGTGCTAATTAGCTATCTGGCATACCTGTGCTAATTAGCTATCTGGCATACCTGTGCTAATTAGCTATCTGGCATACCTGTGCTAATTAGCTATCTGCGTCTCCAACCACCTGTTTGTAAACAGAAGACGGAATGCCACAAACGTGTTGTCAGTGAAAAATACTGTTGGCTACAACTGTGTTTAAAAAAAATAATGTTAAAACAGTGCAGTAAGTGTATATTTTGCATTTGTGAAATATTTTTTTTATGTGAAGTAGAGAGCTTTATGTTTCTAGAACCGTACCACAGTGGAGAATCGATTCACGTTTAGTTGGAGTATTTGGCTGTTTTGGCTCCCAGAGCCAATACACCTTTAAACAGAACATGTAAGGTCCTTGGACTGAGGAGTAACATTAGACTCTTTTAGTCCATTATAGAGGATGTGATTTACATCGTGGAGTTGAGTTTAGTCAGCAAATATATCAGTGTTTGTTTATTTTAAATTAGTTCATTCAAATCCAAATGTGTATTGCTTTGAAAGTCATGCCACTGCGATTTTATTCTGTGATTGTTTGGAGAGATGAGGATGGTGGTCCCAAACCCGTCCTCCAGTAACCCAAAGGTGATTGTTTTGGTGGTCCCAAACCCGTCCTCCAGTAACCCAAAGGTCATTGTTTTGGTGGTCCCAAACCCGTCCTCCAGTAACCCAAAGGTGATTGTTTTGGTGGTCCCAAACCCGTCCTCCAGTAACCCAAAGGTGATTGTTTTGGTGGTCCCAAACCCGTCGTCCAGTAACCCAAAGGTGATTGTTTTGGTGGTCCCAAACCCGTCCTCCAGTAACCCAAAGGTCATTGTTTTGGTGGTCCCAAACCCGTCCTCCAGTAACCCAAAGGTGATTGTTTTGGTGGTCCCAAACCCGTCGTCCAGTAACCCAAAGGTGATTGTTTTGGTGGTCCCAAACCCGTCCTCCAGTAACCCTGAGGTCATTGTTTTGGTGGTCCCAAACCCGTCCTCCAGTAACCCAAAGGTGATTGTTTCGGTGGTCCCAAACCCGTCCTCCAGTAATCCTAAGGTGATTGTTTTGGTGGTCCCAAACCCGTCCTCCAGTAACCCTGAGGTGATTGTTTTGGTGGTCCCAAACCCGTCCTCCAGTAACCCAAAGGTGATTGTTTTGGTGGTCCCAAACCCGTCCTCCAGTAACCCAGAGGTGATTGTTTTGGTGGTCCCAAACCCGTCCTCCAGTAACCCAGAGGTGATTGTTTTGGTGGTCCCAAACCCGTCCTCCAGTAACCCAAAGGTGATTGTTTTGTTTTGTACATTTGTGTTTCAGTTCATATTTACTCTTTATTCTTCTGTTGTTTGGTCATTTGTGTGAACTCGGTCAGTTGTCTCATTGAAAGAACTGTAGCACTTGAGAAAGTGATGGCGCCTATTCATACTTGTTATGGACCGTTGAGTTATTGGTTGCAATGCTGATACTTCACCACTTGATGGCACACTTGTGTGTTTTTGTAGACAGCAACATGACAAACACTGGACAGAGAATATTGTCCTATTATTTAAATGGAACATTCAAGATTATATAGGCATATTATTTAATTGCTGTGAAAAGACACCAGAACAGTATCTACATAATGTTGTTAATCCTTACCAGACAGAGGCAGATGTAGTTGTGGTCCTCTGTAGCTCAGCTGGTAGAGCACGGCGCTTGTAATGCCAAGGTAGTGGGTTCGGGACCACCCATACACAAAAATGTATGCACGCATGACTGTAAGTCGCTTTGGATAAAAGTGTCTGCTAAATGGCATATTTTTATTATGTACACTAATAAGGTATACATTATCACCACTTTATGTAGTGTTACTAAAAACGATAACAGTGACACGCCTTCAGGGTGTACTCAGTCTACTCTACATCGATTGAATCCTCCTCATTATGAACAGTTGATTGGTTTTCATGAAGGAATCTACTGTTTCTCCTCCAATAAAAGCCACATTTACGTCATTTAGCCGACGCTCTTACCCAGAGCGACTTACAGTTAGTGAGTGCATACATTATTATTATTTTATTTTTTCATACTGGCCCCCCGTGGGAATCGAACCCACAACCCTGGCGTTGGAAACGCCATGCTCTACCAACTGAGCTACATCCCTGCAGGCCAATTCCCTTCCCTACCCTGGACGACGCTGGGCCAATTGTGTGCTGCCCCATGGGTCTCCCGGTCGCGGCCGGCTACGACAGAGCCTGGATTCGAACCAGGATCTCTAGTGGCACAGCTAGCACTGCGATGCAGTGCCTTAGACCACTGCTCCACTCGGGAGGTAAAAAAAAAAAACTACCCTCACATCTGTCACTGAGCAATCAATAGGTCGACAGTGGCATGGTGGGAAAGAAACATGTATGTGTGTGTGTGTGTGTGTGTGTGTGTCTGTCTGTCTGTCTGTCTGTCTGTCTGTCTGTCTGTCTGTCTGTCTGTCTGTCTGTCTGTCTGTCTGTCTGTCTGTCTCAACAGATGGTGACGTAACGTTAATAATTCAGAAGGTCTACAACACATGTCAAATATAGAAGTGTTTTTGCGTTCGGCATTAATTCAGATTTACATTTAGAACTCAGCAGACCAATGACGCATCCATTCTGATAAGTCATTCAGAAAGTTCCCCTTCTCAGTTCTGTTTGGGTGTTCATAATAAATGGTCCCACACAGGTGGGCTGTACTCTAGGCCTGGATGCAAAGCAAAAGCCCTGATTTTGATTCTATGAATCCAAACATCATCATGATAAAATAACATTTTACTGATGAGGAACTTGATACATATTGGCCAAACAAACTATTGGATGAAAAAGTAACATAACAAACCACATGAGCCCCAAGGCTGTTCTGCCGAGCTGTTCTGCCGAGCTGTTCTGCCGAGCTGTTCTGCCGAGCTGTTCTGCCGAGCTGTTCTGACGAGCTGTTCTGCCGAGCTGTTCTGCCGAGCTGTTCTGCCGAGCTGTTCTGCCGAGGTGTTCTGCCGTGCTGTTCTGCCGAGCTGTTCTGACGAGCTGTTCTGCCGAGCTGTTCTGCCGAGCTGTTCTGACGAGCTGTTCTGCCGAGCTGTTCTGCCGAGGTGTTCTGCCGTGCTGTTCTGCCGAGCTGTTCTGCCGAGCTGTTCTGCCGAGGTGTTCTGCCGTGCTGTTCTGCCGAGCTGTTCTGCCGAGCTGTTCTGCCGAGCTGTTCTGCCGAGCTGTTCTGACGAGCTGTTCTGCCGAGCTGTTCTGCCGAGCTGTTCTGACGAGCTGTTCTGCCGAGGTGTTCTGCCGAGCTGTTCTGCCGAGCTGTTCTGACGAGCTGTTCTGACGAGCTGTTCTGCCGAGCTGTTCTGCCGAGCTGTTCTGCCGAGCTGTTCTGCCGAGGTGTTCTGCCGTGCTGTTCTGCCGAGCTGTTCTGCCGAGGTGTTCTGCCGAGCTGTTCTGCCGAGCTGTTCTGACGAGCTGTTCTGCCGAGGTGTTCTGACGAGCTGTTCTGCCGAGGTGTTCTGCCGAGCTGTTCTGACGAGCTGTTCTGCCGAGCTGTTCTGACGAGCTGTTCTGCCGAGCTGTTCTGCCGAGGTGTTCTGCCGAGCTGTTCTGACGAGCTGTTCTGACGAGTTATTCGAGGAAGGAAAGAGAGGAGGCCGTGTGTTTTGGGTCATTGTCATGCTGGAATACCCATCCACGACCCATTTTCAATGCCTTCGCTGAGGGAAGAAGGTTCTCACCCAAGATTTGACGGTACATGGCCCCGTCCATCGTCCCTTTGATGCGGTGAAGTTGTCCTGTCCCCTTAGCAGAAAAACACCACCAAAGCATAATGTTTCCACCTCCATGTTTGACGGTGGGGATGGTGTTCTTGGAGACATAGGCAGCATTCCTCCTCCTCCAAACACGGTGAGTTGAGTTGATGCCAAAGAGCTCGATTTTGGTCTCATCTGACCACAACACTTTCACCCATTTCTCCTCTGAATCATTCAGATGATCATTGGCAAACTTCTGACGGGCCTGTATATGTTCTTTCTTGAGCAGGGGGACCTTGCGGGCGCTGCAGGATTTCAGTCCTTCACGGCGTAGTTTGTTAGCAATTGTTTTCTTGGTGACTATGGTCCCAGCTGCCTTGAGATCCTTGGAGAGCTCTTTGGTCTTGGCCATGGTGGAGAGTTTGGAATCTGATTGATTGATTGCTTCTGTGGACAGGTGTCTTTTATACAGGTAACAAGCTGAGATTAGGAGCACTCCCTTTAAGAGTGTGCTCTGAATCTCAGCTCGTTACCTGTATAAAAGACACCTGGGAGCCAGAAATCTTTTCTGATTGAGAGGGGGTCAAATACTTATTTCCCTCATTAAAATGCAAATCAATTTATAACATTTTTGACATGCGGTTTTTCTGGATTTTTTTGTTGTTATTCTGTCTCTCAATGTTCAAATAAACCTACCATTAAAATTATAGAGTGAACATTTCTTTGTCAGTGGGCAAACGTACAAAATAAGCAGGGGATCAAATACTTTTTTCCCCTCACTGTATGTCTTTTATGCTCGCTTCGAGGCAAGCAACACTAAAGCATGCATGAGAGCACCAGCTGTTCCAGACGACTGTCAGTAATAGGCCAATACCAATACCACTTCCTGGACGTTGCTGTGATGATTCTTGACCCACAATTGTCAGGTGATTCATCTGAAGTGGATACCGTCGATGTAACTAATGTAGCCAACTGTGGAAAGGGGAGATTCTCACAAAACTTAATGGTGTTCTCTGTCACAGAACTCGTCTAAGGGTAACTAGTACACTTTTTTTTTTTTATGAATGGAAGTATGAAGGTAGTTTCGTGCCTCCACAATCCCCGACCTCAACCAAATTGAGATGGTTTGGAATGAGTCAGAACGCTGGTGAAGCTGGTTGAGACTATGCAAAGCTGTCATTTACGTAATTTAGCAGACGCTCTTATCCAGAGCGACTTACAGTTAGTGAGCGCATAAATTTTTTCATACTGGCCCCCCATGGGACTACGAACCCACAACCCTGGCGTTGCAAGCGCCATGCTCTACCAACTGAGCTACACGGGGCCCTGTGTAAATTGTCATAAAGGCAAACGGTGACTATTTGAAGAATCTCAAATCTCAAATACATTTTGATTTGTTTAACACTTTTTTGGTTACTACATGATTCAATATGTGTTATTTCATTGTTTTGATGTCTTCACTATTATTCTACAATGTAGAAAATAGTAAAAATAAAGAAAAACCCTTGAATGAGTAGGTGTTCTAAAACTTTTGACAGGTAGTGTACATCTAGCTGGTTGTTCTATGCATCGTCAAGACCAAAACCGAACGGCAGCTTTGGGTAAGGTTAAGGGGGGAGGTGTGTGTCTCATTGTTAACAACATCGCTGGTGCGCGATCTCTAATGTTAAGGAAGTCTCAAGGTCGCCTGAGTTAGAATACCTCATGATAAATGGCAGACCATTCTATTACACAAGAGAGAGAGACAGAGTTTTCATCTATAGTTTTCGTAGCTGTCTATTTACCACCAAAACCGATGGTGGCACTAAGACCGCACTCAACAAGCAGTATAGGGCCGTTAAGCAAGAAAATGCACATCCAGAGGCGGCGCTCCTAGTAGCCGGTTATTTTAATGAAGAAAACTAAACTTCCGGAGGACATATCATCCTTTCACTCCCTCCTCTCTACCTTCTCTTCCTCTGTGTCTGCTGCAAAAGCATCTTTCTATCACTCCAAATTGCAAGCTTCTGCCTCTAACCTTAATCCTCCACCCCTTCCTCCCTCCTCCCTCTCTGTGAATAACTTTGTCAACCACTTCAGCCTAATTTTTACTAGCATGTCACCTGTGTAACTAGAGGTGTAAAAACTCTAGATCACCTTTACTCCAGACACAGAAACACATACAAATCTCTCCCTCGCCCTCCATTTGGAAAATCTGACCATAACTTTATCCTCCTAATTCCTGCTTATAAGCATAAACTCAAACAGGAAGTACCAGTGCTGCGTTCAATACGGAAGTGGTCCGATGACGCGGATGCTAAGCTACAGGACTGTTCCGCTGGCACAGACTGGGATATGTTCCGGGATTCATCTGATAACATTTAGGATTTTACCACATCATTCACCCGCTTCATTAATAAGTGCATGAATGATGTCATCCCCACAGTGTCCGTACATACACATTCCAACCAGAATCCAGGCCATGGATTACAGTCAACATCTGCACTGAGCTAAAGGCTAGAGCTACCGCTTTTAAGGAGCGGGACACGTATCCAGACGCTTATAAGAAATCCCGCTACGACCTCCGACGAGGACAAACAGTCAAAACGTCAATACAGGACTAAGATCGAATCATACAACGCCGGCTCTGACACTTGTCTTGTAAAACTATCACGGATTGCAAAGAGAAACTCAGCCGTGAGCCTACCAGACGAGCTAAATTCCTTCTATGCTCGCTTCGAGACAAGCAACACTGAACAAGCTGTTCCAGACGACTGCGTGATCACGCTCTCCATAGACGATGTAATTAAGATTAACAGGTTAACATTCACAAGGTCGTGGGGGCCAGACAGATTACCAGGACACGTACTCAGAGTAGCTGGCCAGCTGGCAAGCGTTTTCACCGAAATGTTCAACCTCTTCCTGACCCAGTCTGTAATACCTACATGTTTCAAGCAGACCACCATAGTCCCTGTGCCTAAGAGCACCAAGGTAACCTGTCTAAATGACTATTGCCCCATAGCACTCACATCTTTAGCCATGAAATGCTTTGAAAGGCTGGTCATGGCTCACATCAACACCATCATCCCAGACATGTTGACAATAACCAAGTTATCGTTACTCATTGTGTATTTATTCCTTGTGTTATTCTTTTTATATTATTTATATTTTTTCTCTCTCTGCGTTGTTGGGAAGGGCCCGTAAGCATTTCTATGGAAGCCCTGAAGCCCAAGTAAAAAATAAATACAATAAAATAGACTCTTGAAATTATCCCGTTGGAAGGACAGTATCCATTGTTTTTACAAAGTAGTTCAAACGAGATACTAAGTCGTTTGAACTAGATACCAAGTCATTCAAACAAGATAATTGTTATTTTGTCTAATTATGGCTCTTTTGTTCTGCAGCTTGTCAGACCATGTAATGGTTGCTGCAACCAGTCATTCACTGATTCCATCCATTGATATGATTGACAGTTCTTTGATAGCCTAAAGCAGGGCCAGAGCATGTAAGTGGGCAAGTGTAGAGTGAGAAGCAGAGGGTAATTGAGCAGATTTTTTAAAATGTTGTCGGTCTTCTCTCAGGCTCCAATGTCGCTCTGGTACTGCTTGGCCACAGGCTTTGGACATGCTCTGCCTAGAATATTTAGGTTTCATTATCACTATTCTTTTAATTAGGCCTATTCAGTTGTAATTATTTAGCCTACACCACCCACAGTATCCTATATGTAGTTTATATTCTATTTTCTAACAGTAGGACATGTAGTTTCTATTTTGAAGGGACTTCAAATGTATTAATGGATGTTTTATGTAGGCAATACGTAGGTTACTGGAAATTGTATTTATGTTTTTTTCTTGGAATATAAACACCATCATATAAATCAATTTAATTAAGCTAAAATATCAGAAATGTAATAGTAAAGAATAAAGTTTTTTTCATAAATAAATAAAAGGGAATAAATAAGCTCAAACTGCAGCCATGAAATTATTTTCACACAGAAGTAAGCCCCAACAAGCTTCACATTGTGCATTGAGAGTGGGAAATATCTCATTAGAATGGATTAGTATCTTGTTTAAACGACTTAGTAAAAAAAAAAATATATATCTGCACTGAGTTTTGGTATTCTTTTGACGTGGAGGGTGGGTTAGGGGGTGCTTTTTTTGTATATCATGGTAGTATAAGTAGTATACTATAAATATAGTGTGTTTCTAGTTTGTTAGTTTCTTCAAATTGAGTATTTTCAAATTCAAGTGTCTGCATCTAACGTTAGTGCTAGCTAACATTAGCCAACGGCTTGCAAGGAAGGACACCTCTTTTGAACACCCGCTGCACTGCAAGAAATCCCAAAATGAACTGTCAATGATGTCCATCGAATAGCAAAAATTGACATGAAGACTCCAGCCAGCAAGCTGGAGAAAGGTTTTAAAAATGTATGCATATAATGTTTGATGTACGAAGGTAAGTTGCAATCTGCTGCTGGTTATCTATCAAACTATAAAGGTAAAAGCCTTATGTGTACCATTTCTGACTTGTTATTGTTTATCAGCGTCAGAGGCAAGCTGAGTGGGGAGGTCAGTGGAGAGGTCAGTGGGGAGGTCAGTGGAGAGGTCAGTGGGGAGGTCAGTGGAGAGGTCAGTGGAGAGGTCAGTGTGGAGGTCAGTGGGGAGGTCAGTGGAGAGGTCAGTGGAGAGGTCATTGGAGAGGTCAGTGGAGAGGTCAGTGGAGAGGTCAGTGGGGAGGTCAGTGGAGAGGTCAGTGGGGAGGTCAGTGGGGAGGTCAGTGGAGAGGTCAGTGGAGAGGTCATTGGAGAGGTCAGTGGAGAGGTCAGTGGAGAGGTCAGTGGGGAGGTCAGTGGAGAGGTCAGTGGGGAGGTCAGTGGGGAGGTCAGTGGAGAGGTCAGTGGAGAGGTCAGTGGAGAGGTCAGTGGAGAGGTCAGTGGAGAGGTCATTGGAGAGGTCAGTGGAGAGGTCAGTGGGGAGGTCAGTGGGGAGGTCAGTGTGGAGGTCAGTGGGGAGGTCAGTGGGGAGGTCAGTGGGGAGGTCAGTGGGGAGGTCAGTGGAGAGGTCAGTGGAGAGGTCAGTGGAGAGGTCAGTGGGGAGGTCAGTGGAGAGGTCAGTGTGGAGGTCAGTGGAGAGGTCAGTGTGAGGGCCTGTTGCTACAGGTCAATAAAGAAGAACGAGAAGCCGCACGGTCTGAGAGGAGGGAGGAAGCTAGCATGGGATTGTTCACATTTTGCAACCAGTCTAAGTTCAGATGTTTAAGTGTCAAGTTTAAATGTTGGAAGTGAACAATCAGCAGGCAGATCCAAAGGCTAGGGATCAAAATGGGTCATGGAGGGTTAGGGTTAGGGGTTAGGGTTAGGGGTTAGAGTTAGGGGTTAGAGTTAGGGGTTAGGGTTAGAGTTAGGGGTTAGAGTTAGGGTTAGGGTTAGGGGTTAGGGTTAGGGGTTAGGGTTAGGGTTAGGGGTTAGGGTTAGGGGTTAGAGTTAGGGGTTAGGGTTAGAGTTAGGGGTTAGAGTTAGGGTTAGGGTTAGGGGTTAGGGTTAGGGGTTAGAGTTAGGGGTTAGGGTTAGAGTTAGGGGTTAGGGTTAGGGTTAGGGTTAGGGTTAGGGGTTAGAGTTAAGGGTTAGAGTTATACAGTCCATACAGTCAGAAACCTCATGGGAATGGCTGGCTAGAGTCCATACAGTCAGATACCTCATGGGAATGGCTGGCTAGAGTCCATACAGTCAGAAACCTCATGGGAATGGCTGGCTAGAGTCCATACAGTCAGATACCTCATGGGAATGGCTGGCTAGAGTCCATACAGTCAGATACATAATGGGAAAACCAGCGACGTATTGCTGCCAGACAAGCTAAACAAGTCCTTTGCCCGCTTTGAGGATAACACAATGCCACCGACGCGGCCAGCTACCAAGGACTGTGGGCTCTCCTTCTCTGTGGCCGACGTGAGTAAAACATTCAAACGTGTTAACCCCCGCAAGGCTGCCGGCCCAGACGGCATCCCTAACCGCGTCCTCAGAGCATGCGCAGACCAGCTGGCTGGTGTGTTTACGGACATATTCAATCTCTCCCTGCAGTGGGCTCCAAAATTACTGGCACCCCTGACTGGCAATGCACAAACAATACTTTAAAAAACATATACAATATAATTATAGAGAGAAACTCAAATAACCAACATATGAGAAATACTGTACTATATTAATGTTCCAATGGAACCCACCAAATACATTTATTGATTGAATTAAAAATCAATGTTCTCCAAATCAAGGTTTCACAATTAATGGCACCCTTAAAGATTATTGTAAATAACATCTACCAAAATTAAACCAGGAGTTAAATTCCACTTATTTAAGTTTATCCAAGTCTTAAGGAACTATATTGAGCCATTACATCACTTCCTGTTCCCGTTGTCATCCAACACCATGAAGAAAACAAAAGAACTGGCAGTTGAAAAGAGACCGATGGTCGTAGACCTTCATAAATCTGGTCATGGCTACAAGAAGATCCACAAACGATTGAATATACCACTGAGCACTGTCAGGGTAATTATTAAAAAATAAAAAAAGATATGGAACAGTTGAAAACCTCACGGGTAGAGGACGCAAATGCATTTAGCCCCCCAGGATAGGGAGGAGGATGGTGAGAGAAGCAACAAAATCCCCAAGAATCACTGTGAAAGAATTGCAGGCCTTGGTGGCGTCTTGGGGTCACCAGGTTTCAAAAAGCACCATCAGAACCTCCACAACCACAGGCTCTTTGGAAGGGTTGCCAGAAGAAAGCCCTTTCTGACCCCAAGACACAGACGCAAGCGCTTGGAGTTTGCCAAAGGTAATTTAAATTATGACTGGAAGAAGATGCTCTGGTCAGATGAGACCAAAATTGAACGTTTTGGTCAGATACAGCATCGGCATGTTTGGCGTGGAAACAGAGATGCATACAAGGAGAGGCACCTCATACCCACGGTGATATATGCTGGTGGGTCAGTGATGCTTTGGGGCTGTTTTAATTCCACAGGTCCAGGGGCACTGGTTAAGATTGATGGCATAATGAATTCCACCAAGTATCAGGCAATTTCGGCTGACAATCTGGTTGCCTCTGCCAGAAGGCTGGGACTTGGCCGTAGGTGGACTTTCCAACAAGACAATGACCCAAAACATACCTCAAGATCCACACAGAAATGGTTCTGTGACAACAAAAAAAAATTGTTCTGCCATGGCCATCTCAGTCGCCGGACCTCAATCCAATCGAACATCTGTGGGCTGAGTTGAAGAGGGCAGTTGATAAGCGCAAACCCAAGAATGTGAAGGATCTTGAAAGGATCTGCATAGAGGAATGGTCCAAAATGCCTCCAAATTTGTTCCTTAACCTTGTCAAACATTACAGGAAAAGACTCCATGCTGTTATCCTTGCCAGAAGTGGTTGAACTAAGTACTATATGAGGAGTGCCAATAATTATGAAACCTTGATTTTGGTGACATTTATTTTGTATTAAATAATTGTACGATTTTGGTTGGTTCCATTGAAACATTAATAATGTACAGTATTTCTCACATGCTGGTATTTTGAGTTTATCTCTATAATTATATTGTTTATATTTTTTAAAGTATTGTTTGTGCATTGCCAGTCAGGGGTGCCAGTAATTTTGGAGCCCCACTGTATCACAGTCTGCTGTCCCCACATGCTTCAAGATGGCCCCCATTGTTCCTGTACCCAAGAAAGCAAAAGGTAACTGAACTAAATGACTATCACCCCGTAGCACTCACTTCTGTCATCATGAAGTGCTTTGAGAGACTAGTCAAGGATCATACCACCTCTACCTTACCTGTCATCCTAGACCCACTTCAATTTGCTTACCGCCCCAATAGATCCACAGACGATGCAATCACCATCACACTGCACACTGCCCCTATCCCATCTGGACAAGAGGAATACCTATGAAAGAATGCTGTTCATTGACTATAGCTCATTATTCAACACCATAGTGCCCTCCAAGCTCACCATCAAGCTTGAGGCCCTGGGTCTCAACCCAGCCCTGTGCAATTGGGTCCTGGACTTCCTGACGGGCCGCCCCCCAGTTGTTAAAGGTAGGAAACAACATCTATACTTCGCTGATCCTCAACACAGGGGACCCACAAGGGTGTGTGCTCAGCCCCGTCCTGTACTCCCTGTTCACCCATGACTGCGTGGCCATGCACGCCTCCAACTCAATCATCAAGTTTGCTGACGACACAACAGTAGTAGGCCTGATTACCAACAATGACGAGACCGCCTACAGGGAGGAGGTGAGGGCCCTGGCGGAGTGTGGTGCCAGGAAAATAACCTCTCACTCAACGTCAACAAAACAAAGGAGATGATCGTGGACAGCAGAGGGACTACCCCCCTATCCACATCGACGGGACCGCAGTGGAGAAGGTGGAAAGTTCCTTGGCGTACACATCACCGACAAACTGAAATGGTCCACCCACACAGACAGTGTGGTGAAGAAGGTGCAACAGCGTCTCTTCAAACTCAGAAGGCCAAAAAGATAATCAAGGACAACTACCACCCGAGCCACTGCCTGTTCACCCTGCTATCATCCAGAAGGCGAGGTCAGTACAGGTGCGTCAAAGCTGGGACAGAGAGACTGAAAAACAGCTTCTATCTCAAGGCCATCAGACTGTTAAATAGCCATCACTAGCACATTAGAGGCTGCTGCCTACATACAGACTTGAAAATCACTGGCCACTTTAATAAATGGAACACTAGTCACTTTAATAATGCCACTTTAATAATGTTTACATATCTTGCATTACCCATCTCATATGTATATACTGTATTCTATACTATCCATTGCATCTTAGCCTATGCTGCTCTGACAATGACATTGCTCATCCATCTATTTATATATTCTTATTCCATTCCTTTACTTAGATTTGTATATATTAGGTTTTTATTGTGGAACTGTTAGATATTACTTGCGGAACTAGAAGCACAAGCATTTCGCTACACTCGCAATAACATCTGCTAACCATGTGTATGTGACCAATACATTTGATTTGATTTGATTTGATTTATTACCAGGAAAAACACGCCCATCCCCCATAAGCCCGCCTCCACATAAAAAGAGTACCAAAACTAAGTGCAGAGAAAAGAGGACTTGAACGAAGGTGGGGGAAAATTGTCATCGCAAGGACAAGAACCGAGAACGAAAATAAGTTGTTTGACCAAAGAAAGGTTGAGATTTGATTGGAAAATAATTTCCAATACGTTTTAATTCGACATTTTTTTCATGCAATTCAGAATTTTTCATTTAGTTTTTTTTTATTTTCATGTTTCAACGTGCTTCACTTTTGCTTAAAATATTTGTTTTCCTTCAATTACATTATTATTTTCTTTTTGGGACAATTATTTTGAACTTAAATTGCCTCCATACGCCTTTTCCTGTCTCAGGAACATCATCTCTATTTCAACCCCCATACAGACTGACCGTAAAGAAACTTGTTTGCAAACAAGTGCAGGACATATTTTTTACCTTCCCATGAATGGAATAATGGACATGAAAATACAATCTATCGGAAGGAATATCTCTGTTACATTTCTAATTCTGAGTAAGTAACTTTTATACAGCTAAATAAAATACACTTAGAATACATAAGAAGGGGTTTTCGATGTGTACACTTTTCGATAACGACTTTGTATGTGAATGATCTGCATATTTTCATGTGATAAGATTTTTTTTTTTAGGTAGACCGGTAAGTTTAATAATATGCCATTTAGCAGACACTTTTATCAAAAGCGACTTAAAGTCATGCGTGCATACATTTTTTTTTTTTGTGTGTGTGTATGGGTGGTCCTGGGGTTCGAACCCACTACCTTGGCGTTACAAGCGCCGTGCTCTACCAGCTGAGCTACAGAGGACCAATATGTTCTTCAACATTCTGCATCCATAATAATAGGAACGCTCACTTTACACACGCTACCTAACATTTCCTTTAGTTTGTATGAACTTGCAAAGGTAACAACTATTCTGCCCTATTTTAAGTGTATCATTAGTGGGAGTGTTACACTGGGCTACTTACTGACTGATTCAGACTTACTGACTGATTCAGACTTACTAACTAATTCAGACTTACTGACTTATTCAGACTTACTAACTAAGTCAGACTTACTGACTGATTCAGACTTACTGACTGATTCAGACTTACTAATTAATTCAGACTTACTGACTGATTCAGACTTACTAACTAATTCAGATTTACTGACTGATTCAGACCTACTAACTAATTCAGACTTACTGACTTATTCAGACGTACTAACTAATTCGGAATTACTGACTGATTCAGACTGATTGATTCAGACTTACTGACTGATTCAGACTTACTGACTAATTCAGACTTACTAACTAATTCAGACTTACTGACTGATTCAGACTGATTGATTCAAACTAATTAAATTCCCTAAATGATTCAACGATTGATTAATTTCGACTGATTCAGCCCTTACTACAAATTTCGGGCCCTTACTAATTTAATTTTCCAAAAATTACTGACTGTTTCCCGCTTACTGCCCTGATTCAACTTACTGCCTGATTTCAACTTTTACTGCTGATCGCTCCCTCTCTCCCTTTTTTCTTTTTTTTCTCCCCTTTTTTTCTTCACCCTTCTCCCTCCCCCTTTCTTTTTTTCCCCTTTCTCCCCTTTTGGTTTTCCCCTTCCCCCCCGGGGGGCCCCCCGGGGGAAAGTTCCCCCCCCCCGGGGGCCCCCCCCCCCTTTTAAAGGCCTTTCCCCCCCCCACCTCCGTCCCACTGCTGTTTGTAGGATTGTTGTGTGTTTTATCCTTTCCTTAGTACTCATCCTGTGAAGAAGACCCATGATGGTTTTCCGAACATCCCATAAAACATTTCCTGGCCCCTCAAGGGGAAATTTTTGGACGACGGGTTTTTATGGAAAAAGGTTTTTTTATGACAGAGGGTATTTTTTGACAAAAAAACCATCGATAAATACCATATCACAAAATTTTCCCAACCCAAAAAAAAAATAAAAAAATAGCCCTATTTCCATGTTGAATGATTTTCCCTTTTGCCACCCTTGGGTTTTTTTATTCCCCCAAATGCTTCTGAAAGGGGCCTGTATGTCCTTAGGCCCCCAAAAAGGACAAGAACCCTATTTCCCAGCTCAAGCACCCTTTTAAAAAGTCTAAAGGGAAACCCTCTTTGTCACAGAAAACTGAATGATTTTGTTATTATGGGGAAAAGGGGCCTGACCCCTTAAATTTCGTCGGTTCAGCCCTGGTTCTGCCCTGCTCTTCACCCCATTGCACGGGGGGTCTGGTCCCCCAAAAGCCTTAAATGGGGGAACTAAAGGCCCCCCTTTTTGGGTAAAAACCCCCCAACCCCCCAAAAAAAGGGGGAAAAATTTTTAAAAAGGGGGAAAAAAAGGGGGGGGGGGAAAACCCTTGGGAAAAAAACCCCCCCCCCTTTTTTTTTTTAAAAAGGGGGCCCCCCCCCCCCTTTTTTTTTTTTGGGGTCCCCCTTCCCGGGGGGGGGGGTTTTTGGGGCCCCCTGGGGAAAAGGTTTTAAAAACCCCCCCTTTTTTTTCCCGGGGCCCCCCCCAGGGTTTTTTTTTTTAAAAAAACCCCCCGGGGCCCCCAAATTTTTTCCCAAAAAAACCCCCTTTTTTTTAAGGGGGGCCCCCCCCCCCCTTTCCCCCAAAAAAAAGGGGAAAAAAAAAAATTTTTTTAATGGGGGAAAAAAAGGGGGGGTTTTAACCCTTTTTTTTTTTAAAAAAAAATTTTTTTTTTTAATTTTTAAAAAAAAAAATGGTTTTGGGGTTTTCCAAAAAAAAAAAATTTTTTTTTTTAAAATTTTTTAAAAAAAATTAAAAATTTTTTTTTTTTTCCCCCCAAAAAAAAAAAGGGGGTTTTTTTTTAAACCTAAAAAAAAAGGGGGGGGGAAAAGGGGGGGGGTTTTTTTTTTAAAAGGGGGGGCCCCCCCAAAAGGGGGGGGGGTTTTTCAAAAAAGGGGGGGGGGTTTTTCCCCCCCCCCAAAAAAAAAAAAAGGGGGGCCCCCGGGGGGAAAAAAAAAAAAAACCCCCCCCCCCCCCCAAAAAAAAAAACCCCCCCTTTTTCCCCCTTTTTAAAAAATTTTTCCCCCCCTTTTTTTTTTTTTTTTAAAAACCCCCCGGGGGGAAAAAGAAAAAAAATTTTTCCCCCCCCCCCTTTCCCCCCTCCCCCCAAATAAATTTTTAAAAAAAAAAAAAACCCCCCCCCCCCCCCAAAAAAAACCCAAACGGGCCCCCCCGGGGCCGGGGGGCCCCCCCCCCCCCCCCAAAAAAAAAAAAGGGGGCCCCCGGGGGGTTTTTCCCCCCCTTTTTCCTTTTTTTCCCTGTCCCACCTTCCCTTTCTTGTCCTTTATTGGAGGAGAAGATCCAAGGTCCCTCTACTCTGATCTTCTCCTCCAGTGAGAAGGAGGCAAGAAGAGAGGAATGGATCATTATCGATGTGTCCTCATTAAACATGTGGTTTTCTCTTTCAGACTCCATCAATATTCCAGATGTGAGAAATATCAACATCAACATGAGTCTAGGTTTGACTCTCACTCGTATGCCCACAATGAGTGGATTTATGGTAAGAAAGGAATAGTTTGGTCCCATTACAGAACAAAATATGAACTGTCATTCTCATCTTATCTAAAATAACTCTTAAAGTAAGATCAGAAAGGATTTGAGCATTGGGATGTTTCTGTAATGCATATCTTGATAACAGAAAAGAGACTTGAACATCACTCTAAGGTTCTATTCTATAGACATGCGGTCCGCTGTGGGCTCAGAGGTGTGGTAGTCAGGTCTTCTACCCAGGTGTCTGTGCAGGGGTCAGCCCCCTCTTCAAACCTCAGCCTGCCTTCTCCCCTGCTGTACAAAGTAAGATATATCTCCCTCCCTCTCTCTCTCTCTCTCCTCCCTCTTCAAACCTCAGCCTGCCTTCTCTCCTGCTGTAACAAAGTAAGATATATCTCCCTCCCTCTCTCTCTCTCTCTCCCTCCTCCCTCTTCAAACCTCAGCCTGCCTTCTCTCCTGCTGTACAA